>PIJE02005331.1:12500-19499 GCA_002895965.2 Coryphaenoides rupestris | reverse complement strand
TACGCTAGCCCATGGACACACTTGTCCCCGTTTGACATCATTTACTGCATTTTAATGGGAGCTGCTATGGCCTGTGGAAATGCCCCCCATCCCGTGTGTGTGTGTGTGTGTGTGTGTGCCCAAGTGCATGCAACTGTCAGAAACAATGCAACTCCTGTTGGGATGATGTGTGTGTGTGTGGGTGTGTGGATGTGTGTGTGGTGTGTGTGTGTGTGTGTGTGTGTGTACGTAGGTTTGTGTGTGTGTGTCTGTATTGTGTGTGGGTGTTCACATGGGAAGCGTTTCCACAGTTGCTTCCTGTGTGTTTGTGTGTCCGTAGCTTTGTGTGTTTGTGTATGTGTGTGTGTATGCTGTATGTGTGTGTGTGTGTGTGTGTGTGTGTGTGTGTGTGTGTGTGTTGTGTGTGTGTGTATGTTGTATGTGTGTGTGCGTATGCTGTGCGTGTGTGTGTGTGTATGTTGTATGTGTGTGTGTGTATGCTGTGCATGTGTGTGTGTGTGTGTGTGTGTGTGAGATGCGAGGGGGGGCGAGGGGACATGTCAAGGGATGGGGGGGGGGGGAGACGGCCAGCGCTGACATGACGTGACATCAGCTGCTTCCCTGTCACTTCCTCTCCAGACGCTCGGCTGGATGCTGTTTACTAACACACTGCGCGAGGCCTTCGTCTAGACACACACACACACACACACACACACACACACACACACACACACACACACACACACACACACACACACACACACACACACACACACACACACACACACACTCACACACACACACACCACACACACACACACATCCACACACTCAAGTGTCCCCCGACTGTCATGTCTTACTTTGGCTGATTTCTATTGATGTTCAACATCAAACATTTATTTGAAACATTCAATCATTGAATGTTTCTAATAAATGTTTATGACGAACAGTGTGTGTGTGTGTGTCTGTGTGTCTGTGTGTGTGTGTGTGTGTGTGTCTAACACCTACCTGTATCTCCAGTTGTTGCACCACCTGCATCTGGACCCTGCACTGAGCAGTGCTGCGGTCATCGAGGGCGTGTTCGTTGTTCAAATGTCTAAATGCAGGGGAGAGAGAGAGAGAGAGAGAGAGAGAGAGAGAGAGAGAGAGAGAGAGAGAGAGAGAGAGAGAGAGAGAGAGAGAGAGAGAGAGAGAGAGAGAGAGAGAATGTTATAGATCAATCATTGTTTTTGTCCCTGATATCTTTTATTAAAACAACACATCACATCAGGTGTTATTAAATTACTGAATTATTAAAGCTCTTATTACAACACATTAAGTTATAATATATTATTATCTTTACATATACTTATTCACGTTTTATTTACTCACTTAATGGTGATTCGAATAATCAATACTGGCCGATAGGTTTGTTGACATTACGTCAGTGACAGGAAGGACAGAGAGTTATGTGAAAAGGCCAGTATCTATGCACCCGCGAATCAAGTTTATGCCAAGAAATTATTCTCTTAATAGTTTACTCTGGCCGTCCCGGCTGGTTCCAGCTGCATGTGTGTGTGTGTGTGTGTGTGTGTGTGTGTGTGTGTGTGTGTGTGTGTGTTTTATACTCTGGTTGCTCTCCGAGCCATGATCTAAGACAGCCACCTGGATATGATCTCATGTGTTATCACCAAATACCTTATCTAAAAACCTTCTGTTAGCCACGACTCACTGCACTCTGCTTATTAACAACCAGTGTGTGTGTGTGTGTGTGTGTGTGTGTGTGTGTTGTGTGTGTGTGTGTCTGTGTGTGTGTGAATAGTGCCGCTGTTTGTTTCCTAGACTGTGGGAGGACCCGGGACCTTCTGATCTTTCCCAGCACCCCCCCCCCACTCCCTCCACCCGTTTCGCTACACCCCCACCCCCCACCCCTCCCTCCACCCTTCCTCCAGACCCATCTCTCCTCTCTGTCAGCACCAGGGTTATTCACAGGTTGCCACTGCCTGCCCCGTGTGTGTGCGTGCGTGCATGAGCGTGCATGTGTGTGTGCGCGTGTGTGTGTGTGTGTTCGGGCTTTTAGGGTGTGCCTCTGTTTATGTGGTTGTACATGTGTGTATTTGAGTTTTTACAGGGTGTGTGTGTGCGTGTGTGTATGCGAGCGGGTGTGTTTGAGTCCTAACACAGGTGGACTTGTCTCTCTTGGCCGTCCCCATAAAGTCATCTATCTCACTTGTTTATTTTAAAAAGGAACATAAGTGTACATCATGCCGACCGCTTTGTGAGAGAGCGAGCGAGGGGGTTTTGTGTGTTGTAGTGTGAGTGTGTGTTTGTGCGGCGTGTGTGAGTGTGTGTTGGAGCGCTTGTCGACTTAGGCAATATCTAGTGAAGAAAATAAATGAAACAATAACAATGATGTCATGGCGTTGCTAATCCAGGCAGATAGACGGCCCAACACAAGTGCACGATAATAATAACAAAAAACATGATCTCACCTCTGCCTCTCTCTCTCCCTCTCTCTCTCTCTCTTTCCTTCCCTCTCTCTCTCTCTCTCTCTCTCTCTCTCTCTCTCTCTCTCTCTCTCTCTCCCTCACTTTCTCCTTCCTGTCTGCCCTCTACACATTTTCTCAACTCTGCACACGATGGAAACTCATGTGGCTCAACGACACACACGCGTGCGCGCACCCACCCACACACACACACACACACACACACACACATCCTTGTCTCTGTCGCAAGGCGGCCACAAACAGTAGCAACACGTCGTCCTCCTCCTCCTCCTCCTGCTCCTCCTCCTCCTCCTCCTTGCTCTTCGTCTTGATACCCCGCTCCCCAGGCGTCTGACAACGAGGCTCTGTTTACTTCTCATGTGCGCCGGGAGGCCGGGTTTCAACCCACATTACACCCAGCTCCAGCAACCACAGCCAAAGTACTATACCAGGAGGAGGGCTCAGTGTGTGCGTGTGTGTGTGTGTGTGTGTGTGTGTGTGTGTGTGTGTGTGTGTGTGTGTGTGTGTGTGTGTGTGTGTGTGTGGGTGGGGGACCACGAGAGGGAGGGAGGGGTTTCGGGGCAGAGAGTGAAGAGTGCCTGAATTTGTGGAGTAGTCTCTCCCTTCCTCCTCTGTTCCTCTCCCTCTCTCTGTCTCTCTTTCCTTCCTCCTCTCCCCCCCCCCCCTCTCTCTCTCTCTCTCTCGCTCTCTTCCTTCTCTCTCCTCTCTCTCTCTCTCTCTCTTCTCTCTCTCTCTTCTTTATCCTCCCGGGCGATGACTAAGGCTGGCTGGAAGGGGAGTGCACTGTCGAACTGACAGAATTATCTGTCACTGCCCCCCCCCTCCCTCTCGCTCCCCTCTCGCTCCCCTCTCTCGCCTCTCTCTCTCTTAACCCCCCCCCCACCCCCCCACCCCCCCCCCCCCTCTCTCCCCCATCTGCCCCGGGGCTACGTGAAATGAGACACCAAACAACAGCTTTCCTCTCCAAACTTTCCCAGCCTGCCTGCAGCTTTGATCTGACTGTCCGATGCCATCACACCCTCTCTCTCTCTCTCTCTCTCTCTCTCTCTCTCTCTCTCTCTCTCTCTCTCTCTCTCTCTCTCTCTCTCTCCACCTCCACCACCACCAGCACCACCAGCAGCAGCAGCACCACCAGAGCTTATTCATGTTCCCTGTGCTCCGGGTGGATAATGAGAGCGCGTGTGATTGGTGCTCGCTGCTTCACCATAGAGGAGGACCCCTGGGTGGTGCCCAGGGTGCGCGCACACACACACACACACACACACACACACACACACACACACACACACACACACACACACACACACACACACACACACACACACACACACACACACGGTCCACTCTGTTCCACCCAAACCCTGTTGGGGGACACAAGACACACAGGAGTACCCATCCTCCACTAGTCCATGCGGGATTAACATGTGTGTGTGTGTGTGTGTGTGTGTGTGTGTGTGTGTGTGTGTGTGTGTGTGTGTGTGTGTGTGTGTGTGTGTGTGTGTGTGTCTGTGTGTGAGAAAGAGAGAGCGAGAGTGAGAGAGAGAAAGACAGAGCGAGAGAGAGGAAATGTTTGATGTCTTCACTTCCCGGGGAAACAAAGAGACACTCTATTGTAGATCGGCTAATTAACCAAAAAGCTGTAACGACGCCATGGAAACTGCTCTGACTCCGCCCCCTCTGGAGCATATTACTCAATATTAAACAATGTTAAATGCCACTCACATGGCGACGCGATAGAGATGGAAGAGGCCACAGTTGGCAGACACACATTCACTACCTACTGTACACACACACGCACACGCATCGTCACACACACACGCACACACTTGCATCATTTGTTTTATAATTATCGTCATGTCTATGCCGAAGCTTAAAGAGATGAAAGAGATGGTACATCACCCAACAGATACAGCGCGCGCGCACACACACACACACACACACACACACACACACACACACACACACACACACACACACACACACACACACACACAGAGCAGACACACTCCTGCAGCTACAGAGCAGCTGCATGTATTAGCAGAGCCGAAGACAGACAGACAGAACGGGGGAGACACAGGGGATGCAGCAGCAACAGACAAGGAAACCCTTTGAATCGCAGGAACATACTCATGTGTGTGTGCTTGCGTGCGTGTGTATGTGTGTGTTTACGTGTGTGTGTGTGTTTACGTGTGTGTGTGTGTGTGTGTGTGTCGCGCGTATGTCTCCAGGGGAGCGTGATGTAAGAGCGAGCAACGGATGAATTAGCGAGGTAATAGAGAACAACACGCCCGTTGACGCCCCCCTGCGAGTGACACCTCGTGCACCACCACCATCGTCGCATCACTGCCGTGTGGCTTTGTTACTCTGCTGCTGCTGCTGCTGCTGCTGCTGCTGTGCCTTCCTGTGCCCCCCACAGGTGATCTGAACCAGGGAGGGCACAGCCACCCTCCTTCCCTCCCTAAATACGGGCGGGTGTACGCCCAGGTGGGTGGAGAGATCGCACGCTGAGCTAAGATGCAGGACTATTCACGGGACACTGTTCAGCCCACCCTCCTTCTCTACCACGCCCTGGCAGAAGCAGGCAGAGCACAGCATGATGGCTCACTTCCTCTGCATCCGAGCGGCACAGGAGATTCCTTCCGTCCCCCACGTCGGCCATAAGATGTACATACAACCTCGGTCTAAAGGGCAAGGGCTGCTATTCCCCTCCTCGTTCTTGCTTCCTTTGGGTACACTACCCGGGACAATGTGCAATTCATTATTTGATTATAATTAATTTAACTTGACCTGATAGAATGTATGTCTATTGTCTGTCCTTTTATTTATTGTCAACTGTATTGTTGTTGTTTGACTTGAGCTACGGGATACCTTGAATTTCCCCAAGGGGATAAATAAAGTATTTATCTATCTATCTATCTATCTATCTATCTATCTATCTATCTATCTATCTATCTATCTATCTATCTATCTATCTATCTATCTATCTATCTATCTATCTATCTATCTATCTATCTATCTATCTATCTATCTATCTATCTATCTATCTATCTATCTATCTATCTATCTCTAGTGCGTCAGGGTATCAGGTGGGCGTGTTTAAAAAAATTATTTTTTGGATAAAAATAAAGATTGGGATGGGGACTCTTGTCTTCTATGATTCTGAAATCGATCAAACTTGTATTATCTTTCCGCTTTTTACTCTGCTTTCATGGCGCGCGGCCGACTGAAGTAGATCCTGAAATAAGTGCCCCTATGTACTGTAGCGAGAATTGATTTTGAATTGGGAATCGTTTTTAATCGAGAATCAATTTTGAATCGAGAATCTATTTTTAATCGAGAATCTATTTTGAATCCGTCTTGAACGCCCCCCCCCCCCCCCCCCAAATCGAATTGATGAATATATCCTCAGTGGATATGTGGCTGGCATACCATACACCTACCATCAAAGCCCTGACCCCCCGCCAGTGGTGCTACGTGTGTGTGAGAGGTGACACAGTATGGGGAGTGAGGGGGGAGAGAGGGGGAGGGGGCGGAGCTGCAGACTTACTTGATGAACTGTCCCATGTCTTCACACAGCGCTTCACAGCCCGGCCACTTACACTCTCCATGACCGTAGAGAGGGTGGGAGCCAGAGTGCTCTTCATGACTGGAGGGGGGGAGAGAGACAGAGAGACAGAGAGAGAGAGAGAGAGAGAGAGAGAGAGAGAGAGAGAGAGAGAGAGAGAGAAACCATTTCTGATTAGACAGAGGCTCTTATTTGGCAGGAAATTGAAGGTGATCGGTGGAATGTATGCCAGGTGAAAGGGGATCATATGGCACCGATTGTGCGGGGCAATTATTTCAGTTCAAGCAGATTATGTATCTAGTCACAGCGGCAGGCAGTCACAGACACACACACACACACACACACACACACACACACCACACCACACACACACACCACCACAACACACACACACACACACACACAGACACACATACACACAAGACACAACACACCACCAGACAGATAACACACACACACAACACACCACACACACACACACACACACAGACACACACACACTCCCAAACACAAACAAACAGCACTCTGGGTCCCGGGAGCATTGACACATACATCTGAGATCAGTTACTGTGTGTTAGCTTGCTGCTGCTGGAGCCAAGTGCAGGGAGAGGAGAACACAGCGAAATGGGGTCAGTTACAGGAGCCAGGCAAATAGCGGAATCCATCCAGCAACCTCAGACACACATTCAGGGGGTCCAGGACCTGTCTCTAGGTTCTGACTGTGTGCGTGTGCGTGTGCGCGTGTGTGTGTGTGTGACTGTGTGTGTGTGTATTCGTGTGCGTTCGTGACACAAAATGGGCACATGACCAAACCGCTCATGACTGATTGGCGGAGGCTGCCGTCATGTGCTGGTTGTTCTTTTGTGGTCAAATGATGCTGTTGTGTGTTTAATCTGTGTGTGTGTGTGTGTACGTGGTGTCTGTGTGTGCTGTGTGTGTGCGCGTGTGTGTTGTGTGTGTGTGTGTGTG
>PIJE02005331.1:0-2500 GCA_002895965.2 Coryphaenoides rupestris | reverse complement strand
AGGTTATGTGGCGGGCTATGGAAGCTGAATGACCATCCATGCACCTGCTGTACTGTACACACGTACACACACACACACACACACACACACACACACCAACACACACACAAACACACCCAGGAGCGCAGAGGCTATGACAGTAATCTAGTGTGATCGATTGGGATCGTCTTTGTTGTGCCAGGCTGTGATCCCAGTTCATCCGCTGTTATCCTCACTGTAGCACTGTTGTGAGTTAAACTAGTGCTCTCTCTCCCTTCTCTCTCTCTCTTTGTATGTGTGTGTGACTGTGTATCTGTTTGTGTGTGTGTGTTTGTGTGTGCGTGCGTGCACAAAGGGCGCCGATGAGCCTACGAGGGATGCTCAAAGCGCTGACGGGGTTAATTGACAATTAAAAGAGTTGTAGGCTCCTCTTTGGGGGGGTGGGGGGGGGCGGAGATGAGCGGGGGCGGGGTTGGTGGTGGGGGGGGATTTCACCTCAGGCTGCAACAGCAAAGCCATGTAAATGAGAGCTCAGCTTAGCCGCCGCTCCGCACGGCACGTTAGCGGAAGAAAGAGAACGTGGTGGCGGGGGGGGGATCCACATCCAGTAATCCTTGTTTAGAATATACGCTCGTACACACACACACACACACACACACACACACACACACACACACACACACACACACACACACACACACAGAACACAGAACACAAAACACAAAACACAAAACAAAACAGAGAGCAAATGATGGTATGGGGAGGGGAGCGCCAGGCATGGGTAGGGGTGGGGGGAAAGGTGGGATTGTTATGTAATGCCATCACAACATGGTATATTACTACTACAACTACACACACACAGATAGACAGACAGACACACACAAACACACACACACACACACACACACACACACAAGCCTGTCTGGGATCTCTGTTCTGTTGCTCGCTGGCTTCTATCCGGGGGTGAATTAGTGTGAGCCTGTTTTCCCGCCCCGCACTTTTAAGTAGCGTGTGTGTGTGTGTGTGTGTGTGTGTGTGTGCACGGTGTTTACCTCCTTGGCCGCCTGTTTCCCAGCGTGCTGCTGCTGCTGCTGCTGGGTGAGGAGCTGGAGATGCAACTGCTCCTGTTGCTTCTTATAGTACTCCTGCAGCTGGAGGGAGGGGGAGAGAGAAGTGGGGGGGGGGGGGCGGGGGAGGGAGAGAGAGAGAGAGAGGAGTCAATGGAGCATAGTCAAAAGCACAGGTGTCTTAATCTCCCTGCAACAATGAGCAGGCGTGCAGGCGGTGGCGGAACTCCTGCCAACCGGTGAGCTAGCGTGAATAGCTGGTGAACGGCGGGCTCTCTGGAGTGAATCTTTTTTTTTATTTTTTATTGACAAACGGAGGACAAGACAACAAGCGAGTCGACTGTCAGGCCGACAGAGGTGTCTTGTGCGACGCTCGACACTCCACACTGTTATTGTGCTGGAGGAGGAGGAGGAGGAGGAGGAGGGCCTGTGTGAGGATCCCTTGTTGGAAGTCTCAAAGCCGCGATGACGGCCGGATCGCTCAACTGTACACGCACACACACACCGGCGCACGCACACACACCGCCGCACGCACGCACACACACACACACACACACACACACGTACACTCCACCAAAAGAGTAGGGCAGTAAACTGCGGGGGAAAACAATGAGGTCCTCTTGGGCGCCCCCTGGGGGAGCAGCCTCTGCTCATCGCTGCAGCCCGGCTTGTTTGCTCGAGCTACAAATCATTAATTGACTGCGGAAACTCCATTAAGATAACAATCTCACACTGACATGCACGCAGAGCTGTGTTCCCCGCATTTATGCATGCTGTGTGTGTGTCTGTGTGTGTGTGTTTTGTGTGCCTGTGTTAAAGTGTGTTTGTGTTTCGGGGTGTGTTTGTATGCCTGTGTGTGTGTGTGTGTTTAGACGTGTCCGCGCATGCTTAACAGTGTGTGCGTGTGTGTGTGCTAGTGGGTGTGTCCGCCCATGTTTGTGCACGTGTGTCTGTGCTTGTGTGTACAGTATGTGTGTCCCTGCTTGTTTGTGTGTGTGTGTGTGTCCATGCTTGTGCATGTGTGTCCCTGCTTTGTGCGTGTGTGTGTGTGGATCAATGCTTTTGTATGTGTGTGTCTGTGGTTGTATGTGTGTGTGGTGTGTGTGTGTGTGTGTGTGTGTGTCCCTGCTTGCATGTGTATGTGTGTGTGCCTGCTTGTGTGTGTGAGAGTGTCCATGCTTGTGTGTGTGTGAGTGTCCATGCTTGTGTGTGTGTGCCTGCTTGTGTGTGTGTGTTTCCATCCGTGTGTGTGTGTGTGTGTGTGTGTGTGTCCATCCTTGTGTGTGTGTGTGTGTGTGTGTTTTGTAGTGTTTCCTGCAGTCAACCCACTGGAGGGAGCCAGGAAAGGGAGGCAGCAGCACCCCTTAAAGAGGTGGCTGCTAGCTGGGGTTCCTGGTGGAAGGAGGGCACATCGACGGGCATCGCCGGGACACAGCTGAGCTCTCTGGAGAGAG
>PIJE02005330.1:8774-19504 GCA_002895965.2 Coryphaenoides rupestris | reverse complement strand
ATATGATATATACAATATAACATAAAATATGATATATATACAGTATAACATATAATATGATATATATACAGTATAACATATAATATGATATATATACAATATAACATATAATATGATATATATACAGTATAACATATAATATGATATATATACAATATAACATATAATATGATATATATACAGTATAACATATCATATGATATATATACAGTATAACATATCATATGATATATATACAGTATAACATATAATATAATATATATACAGTATAACATATATGATATATATACAGTATAACATATCATATGATATATATACAGTATAACATATCATATGATATATATACAGTATAACATATAATATGATATATATACAATATAACATAAAATATGATATATATACACTATAACATATAATATGATATATATACAGTATAACATATCATATGATATATATACAGTATAACATATAATATGATATATATACAATATAACATAAAATATGATATATATACACTATAACATATAATATGATATATATACAGTATAACATATAATATGATATATATACAATATAACATATAATATGATATATATACAGTATAACATATCATATGATATATATACAGTATAACATATAATATGATATATACAATATAACATAAAATATGATATATATACAGTATAACATATAATATGATATATATACAATATAACATATAATATGATATATATACAGTATAACATATCATATGATATATATACAGTATAACATATAATATGATATATATACAGTATAACATATAATATGATATATATACAGTATAACATATAATATGATATATATACAGTATAACATATAATATGATATATATACAGTATAACATATCATATGATATATATACAGTATAACATATAATAGCTGGGATAAGAACATATAATATGATATATATACAGTATAACATATAATATGATATATATACAGTATAACATATCATAATAGCTGAGATAAGAGCAGACGTGTTAACATGAACGTTAACATGTTAAAATGAACAGATGGATAAATCTCTCAGTTTTGGTTGTTTTTAGTTCACTAATGTTGAAGCAACTTGAGACGGTCCCTGACGATGGAAGGTGTTATATAAATAAAATGTGTTATTATACTCATTATGATTATGAATATACTTCATTGATATTAATGTGATTGGGTTGAGTCTTGGGTCAGCTTCATGCACCTTTAGAATAACCTTCCTTTTCCCTTAAAATAAAAACTGTTTGTTTTGTTCGGCTAATGTGCTCAGAGAAGAGTTAGTGGTGTGTTTTGGCCCCAAAGTATTAATATTAATAATAATAATAATGATGATAAAGCTGGCAAGGAGGCTCCTGCTGTGAAACAGATCCTCCCCTAATGTCTCGACCCCATAGAGTGAAACAACGGCTTCTGTTGTTGTTTAGTTAAAGCGTTTTTAGCTCAAAGCGTTTCCTAAATTATTCACTCATCACCGCCTTTAAATCCACTCTCGTCTGACCCCTCCCCCTTTCCAATTAAACACACCCTGGCTTCCTATTGGCCGACACATCTGGCAGAGCGGTCATCCCCCCGCTTTGATTGGTTGGTCGTTTGTTTCCGTTACGGTTGGACGGTGTGAGTGTGTTGTGAACGGGGCGTGCGAGGTGACGTGAGAGTCAGGAGACGAGACACTTGTCCAGGGGGAGGAGCTATCAAGGGGAAGGGGCTCAGAGAAGTGGGCTGGGCCTATAGCCTGTAGCTAGCTTGCCGCTGAATGGAACCCTGGCGAATGATGCGTGGCGGTAAAGGAAGGGATGCTCCACGACGAGGTGTTATCAGAAGTAATGACACGGTGCTAATAATGCACGACACGGTGCTAATAATGCACGACACGAGACACTTTGAGATTTCCCAAACTGAATAGACTCCGCCCATATCTACCCTACGCTGAAGAGGACTTATTAACTTTGCTCTCTTGTTAACTGCTAGTACAGTGTGTCGTATGCATTCGTTTAAAGCTGCATTATCACAAAGGTAATGCGCACCTCTCGCCACTCGAGGCTTCACCGGCCGCGGTGTCGGAACGCCGAAATATATACGTGGACCGTGACCCGGGGCTGCACAGCGATCTGTGAGACTCGCTTGTCCGTCTTCTATAAACCCCCTGATCTCCGTCTACGGCCCAGACGAGCAGCAGACGACAAGGGGAGCCGTTCAGACGACCGGGCCCCCCGAGGGACCCCCTAACCGGGCCGGCTCCGGGGGGGGGGGAACAAGGGTCGCCCGGAACAAGGGAGGTCCTGGGAGACCGACGGCCAGCCGGACGGATCGGCTGCGCTGTCCAGCCGCCTGGGGAGTGGGGGGGGGGGGGGGGGGGGGAGGGTGGGGGTGGGCGGGGGAGGGTGGGGGTGGTGGGGGAGGGAGGGGGGCGGAGACAAAGGACTCAGAAGAAAAGGGGGAGAGAGCCAGCAGCATCAGAGCAGAGATAATTCATGTTTGGGCTTTGAGGGGTTGGTGTGTGAGGAGAGGAGTGTGTGTGTGTGTGTGTGTGTGTGTGTGTGTGTGTGTGTGTGTGTGTGTGTGTGTGTGTGGGATCCAAGAGGAGGAGAACGAGGAGAAGGAGGAAGATGAGGAGGAGGAGGAAGAGGAGGAGGAGGAGAAGAACGAGGAGGAGGAGGAAGAGGAGGAGGAGGAGGACGGGAGGAGGAGTCAGACCCTCTGGAGCTGCTCCTCACTCTAGTGGCTCCTCACCCGGGGCCCCGGCTCCACGCTGCCGCTAATTAACAGGAGCAGGCGGTGGAGAGGAGCACCGGTTACAGCGTGACCGACTCCCCGGGCCCCGGGATCTGGGCTGCGCCTCCTCCTCCTCCTCCTCCTCCTCCTCCTCACTCCCCCCTGCACCGTCCTCCTCCACCAACAACAAACATTAGTGTGTGTGTGTGTGTGTGTGTGTGTGTGTGTGGTGGTGAGGGGGTGGGGTTAGTAGACTTTTGATGAGTGAGTGACAGTTACTGTTTTTGAGCAGTGGGTGGGGGGGGGGCTGGGTCACCTTGGAGGCAGATTGAGGTCACGCTGACGTAGGGCTGGGCGATATGGCTGAAAACTGTATCACGATATAAGTGTTTCATATCGGTCGATATCGATAATTATCGATAATTTGTATGACCTATTTAAAATAAGGACCAGGAGAAAAATATACTGAATTTAAACATTTTTATTTTAAACTTAACCTTCCTGATTGTAGGCAGACAGGGAAAAGGAATGTCAACACAACCATGGAAAACACTCAAATAAATAAAAATAAACATGAATGAAAATTAAAATCACAATGAAAACTTAACAATTATCAATAATAAAGTGCTGAACAAAAATAAAGTGTTACAAAAACATGTGTAAAGGCTGTGGTTGTGCTCCAAAGGGTGAGAGCGGCTAAGGTGGTAAAACAAGTTGGTTGTATTACCAGTCTTGGTGGACGACGGTCATAATTTGCAGACAACATTGGTCTGACTACGGTCTGACTTATAAAATCCAAACCACTGTCATACTGGTGAGCTGATCTTTCCATTTTTGTCGACAATTTCCTCGCTTGTTGCGGCGCTCATCTTTCACTTCTCACTCCGCGCTGTTTCTGTTATTCAAGAAACAAACACGAACACGAGACAACGAGACGGCGCAACCAAACTTGATACTGGTACATGATTGGCTGTTAGCGTGTCACTCCATACGTTGCCAGGTACCGGAGGACGAGTGCCTTTGTTCATGCAACCAACCTTGCTTCGCAACCTCTGGTTCAAAGCGGAGCTAGCTCCGCTTTCTTCCAACGAGGAAAAAAAAAATATCGAAACGTTCTATCGAACGCATTTTCTATCGATATTGATTACGTGTCTATCGCGATACATATCGTTATCGTTTTATCGCCCAGCCCTACGCTGACGTCACCCGTTGATACATTTCTGTCTCACACACACACACACACACACACACACACACACACACACACACACACACACACGCATCATTTGATGGGACGTATGCATCTGGGCGGAGCTAAGCAGTACGAGCGCATAAACAGGTGAGCACATATTCACCCGTCTGGTTATGCAAATCACATCCCTGGAGACCCATAGATACACAGAGAGAAAGAGAGAGAGAGAGAGAGAGAGAGAGAGAGAGAGAGAGAGAGAGAGAGAGAGAGAGAGCATAATTAGCTGATGCTGTGCTATTGACACAGAAGACGGACGGCTCCGTCGTAGCGTCCTCAGCTATGCCATGAAAAGAATGTCAACCTATTTTTAAATGTCACTCTCTCTCTCTCTCTCTCTCTTTTTGT
Organism: Coryphaenoides rupestris; assembly: GCA_002895965.2. Lineage (NCBI taxonomy): Eukaryota > Metazoa > Chordata > Actinopteri > Gadiformes > Macrouridae > Coryphaenoides > Coryphaenoides rupestris. Next base: position 15,165 of record PIJE02005330.1, on the reverse strand, counting down.
TCTGCAGCCGTGCTCTACTTCGTGCCACAGATCTAAAGTGGGTCAACTTCACATGTGGTCTGCTGGTGGGCCCATCTGTGTGTGTGTGTGTGTGTGTGTGTGTGTGTGTGTGTGAGCGAGTGTGTGTGAGCGAGTGTGTGTGTGTGTGTGTGTGTGCATCTGCATATTACAGCATATTACACCACATACACGTACAGTACTGTGTGTGCGCACACATCTGGATGCATGCATGCATGTGTGAGTGTGTGTGTGTGTGTGTGTGTGTGTGTGTGTGTGTGTGTGTGTGTGTGAGCGAGTGTGTGTGAGTGAGTGTGTGTGTGTGTGTGTGTGTGTGTGTGTAATATTAGTGTAATTGTGTATTCGTGTATTCTGTCCATCCTAAATGATTTCCCTGAGATGAAGAGATAACTGTGCAGATAATTGCCGCTGCGTCTGTTTTGGTGTCATTTGTGCTTAAATGTGATTTCTCGCTAATTGTTTCCATTATTAAAGTTGGGCAACATCGACATTAAACAACATGAAATATCACCGAAAATTGACTGAATATTGTTCTTCCATTACGTCGATGTTAACGTCGATCATCTGATAATATATACAGTAGCTTAACGGTTCTCTTGGCACTAGACGCGGATGTGAGGTTTATTAAATATTATAATTATTATATATTTTATAGGATATAGAGAAGCAACATCAAGTCTCACTATCTGAGCTCCCAGGGCCCTGTATGCATGGATGTGTATGTGTGTTCTGTCTGTTCTGTCTGTGTTCTGTCTGTGTTCTGTCTGTGTTCTGTCTGTTCTGTCTGTGTTCTGTCTGTGTTCTGTCTGTGTTCTGTCTGTTCTGTCTGTGTTCTGTCTGTTCTGTCTGTGTTCTGTCTGTGTTCTGTCTGTTCTGTCTGTGTTCTGTCTGTGTTCTGTCTGTTCTGTCTGTGTTCTGTCTGTCTGTGTTCTGTCTGTGTTCTGTCTGTTCTGTCTGTGTTCTGTCTGTGTTCTGTCTGTTCTGTCTGTGTTCTGTCTGTGTTCTGTCTGTGTTCTGTCTGTGTTCTGTCTGTGTTCTGTCTGTGTTCTGTCTGTTTCTGTCTGTGTTCTGTCTGTTCTGTCTGTGTTCTGTCTGTGTTCTGTCTGTGTTCTGTCTGTTCTGTCTGTGTTCTGTCTGTGTTCTGCTGTGTTCTGTCTGTGTTCTGTCTGTGTTCTGTCTGTGTTCTGTCTGTTCTGTCTGTGTTCTGTCTGTGTTCTGTCTGTGTTCTGCTGTGTTCTGTCTGTGTTCTGGTCTGTTTCTGTCTGTGTTTCTGTCTGTGTCTGGCTGTGTTCTGCTGTGTTCTGTCTGTGTTCTTGTCTGTGTTTCTGTCTGTGTTCTGTCTGTGTTCTGCTGTGTTCTGTCTGTGTTCTGTCTGTTTCTGTCTGTGTTCTGTCTGGTTCTGTGTTCTGTCTGTGTTCTGTCTGTTCTGTCTGTGTCTGTCTGTCTGTCTGTGTCTGTCTGTCCTGTCTGTTCTGTCTGTGTTCTGTCTGTGTCTGTTCTGTGTTCTGTCTGTGTCTGTCTGTGTTCTGTCTGTTCTGTCTGTTTCTGTCTGTGTTCTGTCTGTGTTCTGTCTGTGTTCTGTCTGTGTTCTGTCTGTGTTCTGTCTGTGTTCTGCTGTGTTCTGTCTGTTCTGTCTGTGTTCTGTCTGTGTTCTGTCTGTTCTGTCTGTGTTCTGTCTGTGTTCTGTCTGTGTTCTGTCTGTGTTCTGTCTGTTGTTCTGTCTGTCTGTGTTCTGCTGTTCTGTCTGTTTCTGCTGTGTTCTGTCTGTGTTCTGTCTGTTCTGTCTGTGTTCTGTCTGTGTTCTGTCTGTTCTGTCTGTGTTCTGCTGTGTTCTGTCTGTGTTCTGTCTGTGTTCTGTTCTGTTCTGTCTGTGTTCTGTCTGTTCTGTCTGTTCTGTCTGTGTTCTGTCTGTGTTCTGTCTGTGTTCTCACCTAAGCAGCATGTCACTGACACTGAGGAGCGCGGCCGCGTAGCCTAGCGTAGCCTAGCGTAGCGTAGCGTAGCCTAGCGCGTAGCTTGTTTGTTTGTTTGTTGACTGTGGTGGCAGAGGGTGGAGGTGGTGGTGGAGGTGGCAGAGGGTGGGGTTGCCCCTGATGGATTAATAGACATTGACGATCACAAACACGGCTACGCTTCGCCCTAAATGAAGATGGATGTCAACGGCGCGGTGCAGCGCGGCACCACCCGCACCACCCGCACCACCCGCACCACCCGCGCCGCGCGTTACGTCTGGGAGTCGTAACGTCGTTGTGACGGAACTTAATGAACTCAACGAGCCACCGTGAATTATATGCTCACTGTGGGAGGAGCCATGTTGTGGGAGGAGCCACGCTGGGAGGGTGCCTAATTTGGCGGCGGCCGTGGAGGTGGTGGTGACGGTGGTGGCGGTAGAGGCGGTGGAGGTGGTGGTGGTGGAGGTGGTGGAGGTGGAGGTGGTGGAGGCGGTGGAGGTGGTGGAGGTGGTGGAGGTGGCCGTGGCCGTGGCGGTTGTGGTGGTGGTGGCGCTGGCCGTGGCGGTGGCGGTGGTGGAGGGGACGGGGCGGTGGTGGTGGGAGGTGGTTGTGGTGGTGGTGGTGGTGGAGGCGGTGGTGGAGGCGGTGGTGGAGGCAGTGGCGGTGGTGGAGGCGGTGGTGGAGGGGTTCAGGAGCGGGTTGAGCATCAAATGAAACGAGTGAATCCAAGTACAGAGAGGATTTTCGTTTTTGATTTACGGGCCGCAGACGGAGCCGCTGATGGAGCCGCTGATGGAGCCACGGAGACCACAGCTCTCAGGTCTTCTGGTTTTATTTGGAGTTTGCTGTAGAGACAAAAACCCGTCTCTGGAGCTCCTGAATGGTTGATGCCCTCAGTCACCATCACACCATCACACACGCCTGCGTTTACAGTTTTCCATCACGTCCACACAGTAGGCAGGTAATGGTTTTGGGGATAGCAGCTAAAAAACTGGGTCAGCATCCAAGTGTGTCGTCCCTGAGGGCTGCAGGGACAACACCTGAGCCCGCGTACCTGCCTACCTGCCTACCTGCCTACCTGCCTACCTGCCTACCGTAGTGTGTTGTGTTGTGGCAAAATTGTCGCCTTCCGCACGCGAGCAAATGACCGTGACAGTGAAATACTGAACATCTTCATCTGTTGCTAATTGTCGTGCGTGTGTCCGTTACACACGCACCCTGATTGGATTGTTTGATTGCCACTCAAACACTCGTGGGCGACTCTGATTGGCTGCTTGTGTTGCGGAGAGATGAACGCGCGTTGAGGCGTAGCGGCGGTGTGAGGAAGAGGAGGAGGAGGAGGAGGAGGAGGAGGAGGAGGAGAGAGAGACGCAGCACAGAATATAGATGCTGTTGCAGAAAACAGACGAGGAAGACGAAGGTGTGTTGAGTAAGATGAGAAGTTTTCTCTCTCTCTCTCTCTCTCTCTCTCTCTCTCTCTCTCTTCTCTCTCTCTCTCTCCCGACTGACAGCATCACCAACGTCTTCCTCTGCCGTGTTCTGCACCTCTGCAGATTCCCTCGGCTCATTTGCATTTCTCTTAAAGCTGGGATCCATTAGAGGTTCCTCTCGCCTCCTCTTCAAATAGGCCCTTCCCTTCCCTGGTGCTGCTGTTCCGCAGGAAGCTCTACTCCCCGTGGGCGCCACAGCCAATCCCCGCTCTCCCCGAGTCAGTAATCAAACACATTGGCCCTAATACATAGGCCATTAGCGCAGCGCTCGGCTCCGTCTGCACAACGGTGTCATTATAGAAACAGCAGCTAACTACAGCACGCTAGCACACCGCCACCGCCGCGCCAGCGCTCTGACCCGCCGCCGCCGCCGCCGCCGCCGCCGCGCGCCCAGGAGGGCCCGGCCGCGGTGAGGGTGATGAGCCTGAGCCTCGGTATCAATGCAAATGTAATGCATTGATTCGGGTCGTTGCGCAGCAGTAGCAGCTCGGCTAATGCTGTTATGTTGTCCGTCTGGCGATCGCCTCGACAACAGACGATTAGGGATAAAAGCGACGAGCCTCCTGCCGGGAAATCTAGCGGATAAAGGACTTCGTGGCGCGACACGTGCGAGCTTGTTAATCGCGTGTGTAACTGCAGCAGGTACGTCCCCGAGTAAATATAACGAGTCAGAATAATCCGACACTCAGATAAAGTGGATCCTTTTAAGGGGAGATTCGCCGCGCGTCGTAGAAACGCATCGCCAAATCTACACTTTGGCCAAATTGAATAAGCGTCAAATGAGATGCAAGTGTCGGCCTCATGCTAACCGCCGCGCCGCGCCGCGACAGCGACAACACGGCCGCCCACTTAGCGCAGCTCGAGCGCAGATGGCGATGCTAATCATAGATCACATTATGTCTGTGTCTTATATCTTAAAACGAAGGTTCTGGGTTCATTATATCCGTGGTTGGCGAGTGATTCATTTGGATGTTGTTTGAGAATGAGAAAAGCAACTCATTCGACTAATAATCCGTTAATGCGGCGTCCTCGTCGCGAGTCTCTCTGTCGCCTGGCTTCTGGACAAATGGCGTTCGGCGCGGTGATTCAGCGACTGTCTCGGGACAGCCGCGCGAAGAGGAGGGATGAAGAGTAATCACACCGATGCACTTACATGTGAAGACGGGGAGAACGCCTCGAAGTACCGTTAATACTCCACGTGAAGATCGTCTCTTCACAATGCGTTTATCTAACTCTAAATAGAGTCCATCAGTGAGGACGTCTCGACATAAACCCGGTATCCACGTCATCATTTAGTTCTTCTTCTCACAATAAATCATTCATCGCAAAAAAGGGATTTGGTTAATGTGGCCGATCGAGAGACATTGAACCTTTTTCACATGGAACCTGCGAGAGTCTCCTGCGATGTTCATTTAATTCCCATTCAAGCATCGCGCCGATTCTGATGTTTTTCGGTTCTGATTTGGAGTGGCTTTCATCCGCGGTCCCCTCGGAGACGACCGCGCGGAACAAAACCTGCGCTTTATTTCACCCTAATTATTCCCCAAAAACATAAAGTATAAGAGTCTTATGTAATATAATTCCACAAAGCGCACAGCCAGACAACCTGAAACCCGACGCGACCTTCCCCACCGGAGACACGAGGGAGACGAGAACATACAACATGTTTCATTTATAATATGTACAATTTATTAGTATTACGATTATATTATATATCTATTATTATCTTTAGGATAATATACTTTATTTTACTGTAACTATAACCAATAGAAGATAATGTGTCATGAAATAGGCTCTCCCAATGTGAGTAACGAGTCAGTCACACCTGTAGCTCACCTGTCTGCGGTGGGGCTGTAACCGTGGTAACCTGTAGGCCGCCTCCTCCCTCCCTGCAACCTCAGATAACGTCATGTGATGCGACGCCAACGCCACGCGCTGTGATCTCAACACCATTATTTATGGACGGACATTATGCAACACGTCGACATTCATAAAGAAGATACCGGTCTGATGGTTTCAGTGAACACGCACACGCACACTCACACACACACACACACACACACACACACACACACACACACACACACACACACACACACACACACACACACACACACACACACACACACACACGCACACACACACACACACACACACACGCACACACACACAAGCTAGGGTGCTTGTGTGTGTGTGTGTGTGTGTGTGTGTGTGTGTGTGTGTGTGTGTGTGTGTGTGTGTGTGTGTGTGTGTGTGTGTGTGTAGTGTGTTGTGTGTGTGTGTGTGTGTAGTGTGTATAGTGTGTGTGTGTGTGTGTGTGTGTGTTTGCATGCATATAATGTGTGTAGCTGTGTGTAACACACACAGCTACACACACACACACAGCTACACACACACCTAAACACAGACTCTTTCTCTCTCTCTCTCCAGTGCTAAAACAAATGAGTGTGTCCCCGAGCGACTCTCTCCTCACCATCGCCGGTGATTCCCTCCCCCCCCACCCCCCACCCCCACTGACTCCTCCCTCTTCCTGACCTTCTCTGATATTTGCCGCGGCCCCCGGGAGCCCCGGCCGGAGCCGGAGCCGGCGCCAGCGCGGCCGTCTGGGCTCCTCTGTGAGGATTAGCGTGTCGGATCGGGACGGGGCCCCCGGGAGCCGGCAGCAGGCGCAGCAGGAGCCGCAGACGCAGGGCCGGCCCTGCAGGCAGCTAGCCAGGAGCTAACCCTGGTCTACATCACACACACACATACACACACACACACACACACACACACACACACACACACACACGCACACACACACACCTGGTGGTAAAATGGATAGGGGACCTTTAACAAGGAGTCCGTAAGTTACCCAATGTGTGTGAATTTGGCACCGGACTTGCACTGAATTCCTGATGAGTTGTCATCGAATGACCTTTCGTGCAATTT
>PIJE02005329.1:5000-19515 GCA_002895965.2 Coryphaenoides rupestris | reverse complement strand
CTCAGCAGCCTCTGGGATAATGATGAGAGAAACCCAACATCACCAGGGTCCTAATGAAAGTATAGGCGCTATTTGATCGGAAAAAAAGTCAAGTTTACAAGTTATCCAACTGTTTTGTAGTACAGCCCAGTGTTCAAATGACCACCCAGCCCCAGTACGAGCAAAATAACTTGCGTGTGGCAGAGGATAATTTGCCAGGGCAGAGCTATATGATGAGCACTGTTAAAGCAACACACATTTACTCTGTTGCGGAAGCCTATAATCGTGTCAGCGGCTAATTGCAGTGTGCTCCAATGCGAAGTGTGTGCCGTCCAGCTACAAGGTGCACAGCACATGCGGTCCAATCAGGGTTCAGATTCTCTCTCCCCGCTATCAAGCTGCTTTTTAATCTGCCCCCGCACGGCAAGCTGCTATCTCCTGCTCCCACCCATTCATCTTTCCCCAGATGGCGACACCTCCAAATCTGAGACAGCAGTGACCCAACCCCCTCCTGCCAAGCCCAGAACCCCTCAAACACTCCTATGTCTTTAAATCCCTATTGGTGTCTGTGTATCTGCCAAGTGTTCCCTTTCACTTCACATTGTAGCTTATGTTCTCAGGGCCTCGAAGATATGTATTATCCTCTTTGAATTATCTGTTTCGTTTTCTTTTGTCAACCTATTGCCGCCCCCCTTATTTTTGTGCCTGCCTCATTGTTTTCATCTAACTATTTGATTCTGTGTCATAACATGTATATTTTTACACCATTGCAACAATTATTAAATGTAACTTTGGGGAAAAAGACATTTTAATTTGCCATCATTTGTGATGCACTTGAACCATGCCAGCACACAATGGCGTTTATCTGCAGCAACTAAGTAAGCTTGTTACCACCTAGTGGACTCTTTCCGCTACTGCAACATTTCATGTTTTCAGTCAAACAAAACCTTGAAGATGTGTGTACAATTTTTGGGGGGGACATTGAAAAATGTGTGTACATGTATGGGTCATTTAAATTATTAACTGATTAAATCGATGATTCCACATTTTCCTTTCCTATCCAAAAGCGTGACAACGTTTTATAATACCAGCAAAATACGCTCAATTTCTGCCTTTGGAAGAGAACAAGGCCACCACTCACACTAGCTCTGAATTATTTAGAAGCCAACAACAACAACAACAACAACAACAACAATAACATAAAGGTCCAAGAAGCTCCCTAAACATTTGCATGTTTATCGTGAACAATGACCCATGAAGGCATTTATGTGATTTAGAGGCTTTGCGAAATAGGCCCAGCGCCTCATCTTACATATGGATGACATTCAGCACTTGGCTATGAATCATTAGGTTCACCCTAAGGCTAGAGTGCTGTGTGTATAGTGGTGCCTGCACCTCAACCACCAGGCACCGTGCTCACCAGTGTTCACCCTCTCACACAGCTTCATGACCCATCACGATGTTTAGCTGCGGCAGGCCAGGTACTGTTAGAGTGTCCCTAATGACACCAAGGTTATTACAGATCATTATTATCATCGTTATTATGATTATTATGATGCCTATTATGACCGTGATGATGATGAGGATTGCTATTGTCATTGGTATAGTGGTTGCGTTGTTGCTGTTGTATTTTGCAAGAAAGAAAGAAAGTAAATTAACTATCACAATAAAAGCCTTAATTGCAAAAGGGAAATTGAGCAACGCCTGTCTTTACTGACACCTCTGCAAGCTTGTCTCTTGACAAGCCTTATTATGGATCAAACCTAATCACTGCTGGAACTTTCTCCTGGCATACTTATTTTCTGAAATTTGGAAAATGCATTTTGTCATTCACTACACCAAAACTAATGATAGTGAAATTAGTTTCAAAGCAATCAGGAGCCCCCCTGCCAAGACACACTGTATCCATATGCATGAAATTGCTTGTGCTAATACATGCTATGAATCGTGGGTAATGCAGTGAATAATTTTGACTGCACACAATAACGTTATTTTCTAGATTAGGGACTGTTGTGAAGTGGGAGCCCTGTGGCAATATGCTTATAAATGGCTATGTATGGATAATTAAGCATTATTCATAAACATTAAAACTTGCTTATTTCAGAAGGCTGGAGGCAGTGGAGGAATCCTATTAGACTGTTTTCCAATGAGGTTGACTTTTCAAACTTTTTATTCTCTTTTGTTGTTGTGCTGAAAGTGTGTGTGTGTGTGTGTGTGTGTGTGTGTGTGCGTGTGTGTGTGTGTTTTAATTAACATTTATATTTTGTCACTTTTAGATTTTAGATGGCACAGTTTTAGACATGGTGGGGGTAGGCTGCTATTGCATAATCAGATTGACAATTATGTTGAGATATTCCTATTTATATGTTTTTGTGATTCATGGGCCTTTGCATTATTATTATTATTATTATTATTATTACAGTAATATTATTATTATTCAGTAATATTGACTAAGAACAGTGAGAAGGCATGTTCCGTCCAATTACAGCAATGTTACTGTTAATCCACCTTGCTGTGTGCGCTAACAGAGATTGTCAAGATAGCACAAGCCTACTAAATAGTTAACGTGGGACAAAGTCTAGTTTAACAGGGATTAACCACAATGGGCGTCTCTGATAACAACTACAAGAACAAGAACAACAACAACAACACAAACACACAAACAATACAAGACAACAATAATATGTCTACTTATTTTAAAGGAAAGGCTTAATTATTTTAATACTAGGTCACAGACATGAATATAGTTTTTAATAGTTTTATATTATATGTATAGATGTATTAATTGGCCAAGCAGCCAAAGTATTGTCCGTCACACCCTGTCAATAAGCAAAAAGGAAAAGATCAGAGGAACCATATATCATTATATATCACATGATGTGTGCAGTATAGTGTACAGCTATACACCGGCTTCATTCTCTAAAAATAACTCGGTACATGCGGCTATATGACCTATAAATCTGTGATGATGAATATGTGAAACCGGATGAGCACATGTGTACAAAGACTAAAGTGTGTGTGTGCGTGTGTGTGTGTGTGTGCGTGCGTGCGTGCGTGTGTGTGTGCGTGTGTGTGTGTGTGTGTGGGTGTGGGTGACAGCCAGCCGAGGAGTGGCAGTGGAAGAACGAAGAAAGGGATATGTTGCTTCATTAAATACAAAGCATAGCACCATCCATATGTAAACCATTTCCTCCCTGCCTCCCCCCTCCTCCTCCTCCTCCTCCCCTCGCCAACTCTTAAAACCACCAGCTCATTAGTGGGCTTTATAACACGGCTTTACCTAAATGTCCTGCATTTTTCCACTTCATTCTCTGGCTGACTGTTAAGACTCGTACCCAGTAGCTATAGTATGATCTTGTTTCAGCAGCACTCCTGGGATTGTATTCCTTAGAGTACAGATCCAGAAATCATTGATGTGTTACAGACGCCATCCCCACAATGGACAAGATATTGTGACAGTGGTGTGGACACTTGCTCAACATTGTATCAGTGAACGGCTTACACCATGATTCAATTGTGTGTTTATAGTCATACTCAATGTTTGCTAAATGATAGGCATAAGGGATATGAGATCATACCCAGAAGATAGGTATCCTGTATAGACAACGCCTTGTTTAAGGCCTCTAAGGAAGTTGAGGATGAAACTAAACTTTTATTATTTCATCTGCTTGTTTATAAAAAAAAAACACAAAAGCTGTATACATATATTTGTGTTCCACACAAGTGTATTGCTCTTGGTTAGCAATTTATATATATCATTTAAAAGAAATGGCAATATTACCAATCACCACATGGTGGGAGTATAGCACATCTTACACACACAAACAAGATCCATTGAGGCTACTCAAGTTCCTACATAGCTCAGTACATGGTAGTAAGCCAAACTACAAAAGTACAATTTTAGTGTCATTAGAACCATAGTGTGTAGCCTATAAAACAGACCAGAACACACATTCACACACAGCGTTCAACACAGTCACGCTGCAGAAAACAAACGCAGACTCGAACAACAGAGATAAGCACAAGACTACTAGGAGGCAGAAAGAAACAGCCATGGGAGTTTAACAGAGGGCAGCGAAATCTGCTAACTGGCTCCTGTAGGTATTTTATGGAAAGCGGTTTGGGCTGAGAAGTTTATCCATTTCAGTGGAAAATAATATCCTGCTGCAAAACGCCAATAACTTGTGCGTCTTTGAACTGCAACAGCGTGTTCCTCCTGCATGGATGCATGGCCCTCTCAGTGGGGAGAGTCATTTGGAGACGCAGGGCTCCTCCTCGCCAGGCCTCCCTCCTCCTCCTCCTCCTCCTCCTCTCCCAAACCCTGCTGCACACATGTTTCTGATAGACCTCCACAAGCCCCAGTAATCCGAGGGCAACTCATTCAGAGTAAAAAAATAAAAAAAGAGATGGCAGCAGGGGAGGGAGAGACAGAGAGAGAGGGAGAGGTGGTGGGGGGGAGATAAAGAAAGAGATGAAAAGGGTGGTGGGTGAGAAGGGAGACAAGGAATAAAATATATGGGGAGTGTGCCAAATGTTCAGGGGAGGAGGAGGAGGAGGACGAGGAGGAGGAGGAGGAGGAGGGAGAGATGTTGGGGAGTATGTTGTAGCTCAAATTAGTTTTTGCTGAGGACTGCCAGGGACTATAGTATGTTCTTTTGGCCAAATCCTCTGTCCCAAGATAACATAATCTAGTTTTTATGTGTAGACATTTGTACACACCTATTACCTTATTCAAAACTCTGTTTTGTATGATTTCATATTGAATTAGAAACCAGTCTTCGGAGGTAAATATTTCCCATTAAAACCAGCATTGTCATACTGCTTCAGCCAATATAGTTCAACTCAAAGTCAAAGTGTTTTATTGTCATCATAACACAGGGCCGGTCTGAACAAGTGAAATTCTTGTGACATAGCAGGCGACAGTACGCAAAAAAAAGTCGACAAAAAAGATAAAATAGCAAGATGAGAGATATTTTTTTATATATATATATATGCATTGAAAAGAATCTATATATACACACATATATACATCCACTGCACTGTGCGTCCTGAATGCTGTGACAGACAAATCAAAACCAGCCCCCACACCCCAGCCCTACGCCAGCTACAAAGAAACCTCAGCGTGGAGTAACTCATTCACAGAAGTTACGCTCTCCGCCTGAGTGGAGCTGATTGGCTCGTCCCCAAAATAACAAGCAAACACGTCCATCCGACTGCCTGCCCTCCACTCAGATGCTATGTCTCTCTCTCTGTCCTCGCTCTCTCTCTCTCTGTCTCCCCTTCCTGTCTCCTTCTCTCCTCTCATCTATTCCTCTCCTTTCGAATCCTCTTCCCTCCTCTCCTCATCGATATCCTCTCTTCTCTTCTTCTTCTGCACTCGTTCTCGACCTCCCCTCCTCTCCATAATCATTACTCACTCCTCTCCACCTCTCCTCTCCTCTCCTCTCCTCTCCGCAGTGAGGAGAAACACCAGGAACATCATCATCATCATCATCATCATCGATCATCATCACGTCCAGTGTATAGTTGTAGTATTGGTATCTAGAATAGGCCCAGTTTATTGTTGTATATCTTCTTGGAGGACTTTGCTATCTACAACCCGCCACTGCATCGATACGGGAGTGTGTATTGTAGTGTTGTTGTGTGTGTGTGTGTGTGTGTGTGGGTGTGTGTGTGTGTGTGTGTATAGCAGTTGCCCAGGAGGTTGGCCCTCCGCAGCGTATTGGCAGTTTATTGTTAATACTGTTATGACAGCCATGTGTCATCTCGGCACCGCTCAGATGCGGCCACACACCACAACAACACCGCGCCGCCGCCTGCCGCCTCAGCGCTGCTGCTGCTGCTGCTGAGCCGGCTCTACAGTTATGATCTGGAGCCGACTGGCAGATCAGTCAGAGTGGTATTGTTTTATTAATTGGAGATGTGTAGCATGAGGACGGTCGGGATCATCGATCACTTGCTCGACTTCCTCGTCGTGGGATATGAAGGGAAGCACAGGAGCACACAACACAACGCCGGTTTTAGTTTCAGAAGGTGCCCGGAATAAGGAGAACGTGTCTTAGGGTGCTCATCTGACCCGCAAGACCAACACAATTGCTTGGGTTGTGTGTGTGTCTATGGGTGTGTGTGTATGTTGTATATGTGGGTATGTATCTGTGTCTGTGGTGTGCGTATGGCACATGTACATGTGTGTTTGTGTGTTGTGTGACATGTGTGTTGTGCGTGTATGTATCTGTGTCTGTGGGTGTCTGTATGGCAGATGTACATGTGTGTTGTTGTGTGTGGGGCATGTGTGTGTCTGTGTCTTGTGGCGTGTGTATGGCACATATACATGTGTGTTGTGTGTGTGTGTGTGGTGTGTGTGGGCTGCATGTGTGTTTTGCGACAACGGTGCATGTGTGTCTGTGTGTGTTCGCTGCGTGCGCGTTGTGTGTGTCTACGTGTGTGTGTGTCTACGTGTCTACGTGGTGTGTCTACGTGTCTGTGTACACACGTGCACATGTGTGCGTGCGTGTGTGTGTGTGTGTGTGTGTGTGTGTGCGCGCGTGTGTCTACATATCTATGTGTCTGTGTGTGTCTACGTGTGTGTGTGTCTATGTGTGTGTGTGTGTGTGTGTGTGTGTGTGTGTGTGTGTGTGTGTGTGTGTGCACATGGCGGGGTGTTTAGGCCCCAGGCGTGTTTAGCTGACCTCAGTGGAAGCAGCGTTCCTTATGACAGAAGGTCTGGCATTGTCTGTGTGCCCAGGCTGCCGTGGAGCCAGCCCGTCTGCCGGCCCGCAGCTCTGCTTGCTTATAACGGCTGAGAACATCCGATCCCCTTGGGGAGGACAGGAAGAGAGAGAGAGAGGGAGAGAGGGAGGGGGAGAGGGAGGGGGGGGAGGGAGGGAGGGAGGGGGGGGGGTGGACGGTGTGTGTGTAGGAGGAGGAAGGAGGAGGAGGGAGGGAGGGAGGGGAGGGGAGAGGAGGGGAGGGGGTGGGTACTTCTGACTGCAGGACTCGCCACTTTCCTCCTCTCTCTCTGTCTTTTTATCTCTCGTCTCCACTCCAAGCCAGTTGATCATACTGCATCTAAGTATTTCATTGATGAGTGTGTACGCCTTTTATCCTGTCTGCTCCACTTCCACTAATTCATCTATCACGTTCACGGCGGCTAGGGGGAGGGTGGGGGGGGGGGGGGGGGGGGGCAGGGGGGGCGGGGCCGAGGGGCTGGGGTCCACCGTCTGACAGAAACAAATGGTCTCTAATCACCACCAGACGCCAATGTTCAACCATGACAGAACACTTCCACCGCCTCCCAGAAGTGTGTGTGTGTGTGTGTGTGTGTGTGATTGGGAGTGTGTGTGTGTGTTTACTACCACTGATCTTGACACCATTTCCCTGGACTCCAGACGCGTGGCCATCTTGGACCTTCGGCTGTTCTGTTGAAAAGACCCGGCCCATAAAATATGGAACATATTTTAAGTGTACATATTGCATAACTCTGGGGTGGGGAGATCCCTCACCCCCACCACCCCCACCACCACCACCACCCCCAGTCTCCACCCCCACACCCTAAGCTGCTCAAAATAGTCCTGGTCCATTCTGGGTGGACGGGCTGGCGGTCGGATCCAGCACCAGAATTAATTAAAGCAAAGCAAACAAGCAGCGGGGGGGCGGTGGAGCGGCCCGGACCCGGACCCAGCCCGGCCCGCTGCACTGGCTGGGTCAGTGCCAGGGACCAGGGAACACACGGCTGTCTCCATTACAGCACGAAAAACAGTACAAACCAAGGAGAGGGAGAGAGAGAGAGAGACACAGAGAGGGTGTGAGAGAGAGAGAGAGAGAGAGAGGCAGAGAGAGTCACACACACAGAGGGGGGGGGGGGGGGGGGGGAAGAGAGATAGAGAAAGAGAGAGAGGGAGAGGTGGTAGACACAGAGAGAAGGTGAGAGAGAGAGGTGGATTGCGAGATACAGAGAGCGAGAGAGATAGAGACAGAGATGGGGGAGAGAGAAAGAGAGAGAGTGGGTGAGAGAGAGACAGAGAGAGGGAGAGGGAGGAGACACAGAGAGAAGGTGAGGGAGAGAGGTGGATTGCAAGATACAGAGAGAGAGAGCGATAGAGACAGAGATGGGGGAGAGAGAAAGAGAGAGAGAGAAAGAGAGAGAGAGGGCGAGAGAGAGGGATAGGGAGGAGACACAGAGAGAGGGTTAGGGAGAGAGGCTGACTGCAAGATACACAGAGAGAGAGAGAGAGAGAGAGAGAGAGAGAGAGAGAGAGAGAGAGAGAGAGAGAGAGAGAAAAAAGACAGAGATGGGGGAGAGAGAAAGAGAGAGAGAGAAAGAGAGAGAGTGGGAGAGAGAGACAGAGAGAGGGAGAGGGAGGAGAGAGAGAGAGAGGAGAGAGGTGAATTGCGACAGAGAGAGAGAGAGAGAGAGAAATAGAGACAGAGATGGGGGAGAGATAAAGAGAGAGAGAGAGAAAGAGAGAGGGCGAGAGAGAGACAGAGAGAGAGGGATAGGGAGGAGACACAGAGAGAGGGTGAGGGAGAGAGGCTGATTGCAAGATACAGAGAGAGAGGGAGAGAGAGATAGAGACAGAGATGGGGGAGAGAGAAAGAGAGAAAGAGAGAGGGCAAGAGAGAGAGAGAGAGGGAGAGGGAGAGAGGTGGATTGCAAGATAGAGAGAGAGAGATAGAGACAGAGATGGGGGAGCGAGAAAGAGAGAAAGAGAGAGACGGAGATAGAGATGAGAGGTAGGGGGAGAGTCAGAGTCAGCGAGAGATAAAGAGAGAAAGAGGGAGAGCGACTGAGAGGGGTTGAAGAGAGAGAGAGAGAGAGAGAGAGAGAGAGAGAGAGAGAGAGAGAGAGAGAGAGAGAGAGAGACACGCACACAGAGTGAGAGAAGGAACACTCCCCACAGCACAGGCAGGCTATGATCAGAGTCCGATAAAATAAGTATGCAACCATAAGCATACGATGCGTGAGAGAGAGAGAGAGAGAGAGAGAGAGAGAGGGGGGGGGGGGGGGGAGAGGGAGGGGGGGGGGGGGAGGGAGAGAGAGAGAGACTAGACATGGGGAGACAGAGGGACTTTAGCGACTGAGCAAAGATTACGGGAAAATAAATGCAACACAAACACACACATCACACACACACCAGCAACGAGGAAAGTGTAATCACCAGAGCGAGCTAGCACGGGATGTCACGCCGGCAGGGCTAGGACTAAGGCAACAGGAAAAGGGGGCAAGCTGGGAAATGAACACTGAAACGTTCTGGTGGGATGTTCCAGCAGATCCCACCCCCGCCCCCCCCCCCACCCGCAACCGCACCGGGCCAGACATCACGATTAGGGAGTATAACCGGGTTACCTACCATCCCATAATAGTAGAAGAGGAATATGCCTTTCAATCCTCGTTGGACCACGATATGTACACTACATGTTATTATAGGTGTATTAAGGTAGCATTATTTTAGCCTATATAACTTATATAATAGTATGTAATGCCCATAATGCACTCATGCATGCTAGATTTTATATGTACACTTAGTTTATGTAGTGATGTCGACAATTATTTACCATAAGCATGTTAAAATATATTAGAAAATAAATCAAAGCCTATATATAGTCCATGGGCTGTGGTTGGTTAATCATCTGCCTCCCAGAAAACCATACGCTTGTATCCGGTAGCAGGTTTCTCAGTATACACACACACACACACGCACGCACGTACGCACACCACACACACACACGCGCGCACAACGCACACACACGTACAAGCAGGACACAGGACATGGGCTAAACAATGCTACCCATCTGGGACTTCAGCTGGCCAGCAGCCATGACTCCCACTCCACCCCCTCGCCCCTTAATGCACATGGCAGCTTCAGTGTCAACGTACAGTATTCATATACACACACACACACACACACACACACACACACACACACACACACACACACACACACACACACGCAGAGAGAGGCAGCTCACGACTACAACTCATAGCGACATGCCGCTGTGTGGACAGAGGTCAAATCAAGTTCATCCCCGCAGCGTAGCAAGAGGATCTAGCCTCGGTGCGAATCCCAGGCTATTTTAAGACGTCTTAATGTTCCACGTGGAAGTCTGCGGTGCAGCAGCAGCAGGAGAACGTCTCGTACGCAAAAAAACACGTCTACTCGGGATACGCACTTCACGGTACACACACAGTATGCGGAGTACACGTGAAGTATGCGCGCGAGTAGTAAATACTTTGTGAGCCGCGCCATCGTGAGGATATTTGCCAATTTTCATTTTAGCATTTCGGAATGTGTTAACAGCGAGTTTCATGTTCGTGGTTTAAAAGCAGGATTTTAAGCAACTTAAAGAATGGATGTGTGCGTATGTCTGCTCTCAATTCCTGCACATCCAGCTCCAAGGAAGCTATGTATGTAAGGGCCCCGAGCTATCCTTGGCACTAACATTTAACATTCGCAAGCATGTGTGAAAATATGTAATGTGTCACAGCCAAGACTCCGGGCCCCGCAGGCCCCACACTCACTGGGAGCTGGTACATGTGTCCAGGCGATGGTGGTGATGAGTAACGATGGAGAATTTAGGACAATGGACGTCTTTTTCAGGGGGTTTTTTCTGTCTCCGTCGTCTATGCACGCCTTGATAAGCCCGCAATTAAGATATTCAGTTCCATACCCCCCCCCTTTTGCCAGAGACCTAAATAATCTCTTTTGTATGTCGCAGAGGAGCTGAGTCTATCCACACATTATTCTGGATGCTGTGTGGGAGTGTGTGTGTGTGTGTGTGTGTGGTGTATGTGTGTGTGTGTGTATATGTGGGGGGTGGGGGGGGGGGGGGTTACTTTTTTCATCTTCCCTTTCTTACTGAACAAGGGATGACAAGTTCTTGTCATTCCTGGCCCGGTGGAGGAGAGCCCGACAACGGAGCCCTTGTTCCAGGCTCACCCCCCTCGTCAGACGGGGCACTTTGATATTAAAAACTCTGGTTGGGAAAAAGAAAAGGAGGCGATGGGGCAGGTGGGAGGTGGGTGGGGACGGGTGGGTGGGGGGGGGCCGGTAAAGCCGGGAGATGAAAAGGTTGAAAACAAAAACCCCTACTGTCCCCCCCCCTCTCCCTCCCCAGTCCTCCTGCCCCAAACCCCCCCCCCCCCCCGTCTGTAGGTGGAATCCCGTAATGGACTCATGAATATAAAGTCCAGTCAGAACAAGGCTGTGTGTCATACCTGGTGTTGAAGTCATCACAGCAGGTGTGGTGGTACAGTGTATTGTAGTGTAGTCTACTGTACGTCCCGTGGCTCCTTCCACCAGCCGTGTGTCTCTTACCTTACCCTGTACGACGGTAACAAACACCTGCTTCTTTTCTCTCGCAAACACACGAGGGGGGGGGGGGGGGGGGGGGGTTGAGGGTAAGGAGTGGGAGGGGGTAAGGATCATCTGTCTCCACTCTTTGGCCACGGCGCGAGCATTAGCCAAGTCATCAGCCCGGCAATGTTTATGGTGTGTGTGTGTGTGCGTGTGTGCGTGTGTGTGTGCGTGTGTGCGTACGTGTGTGTGTGCGCGTGTGTGTATGCGTGTGTGTGTGTGTGTGTGTGTGTGTGGACAAGAAAAGAGGAGGATGGTAGAGGCGGGGGTAAACAAAGTCCAAAAACAATGGAAAAATTCTCTGTCCCACAGAACCCTGAGCACACGCATACACGCACGCACACACACACACACACGCATACACACACACACACACACACACACACACACACACTTACACACACACAAGGAAATACGTTGGCCCGAGGTGATTTGTCTTGCATTTGATCCAGAGCCACGTTCCAAGCCAGTTGATCATACTGCATCTAAGTATTTCATTGATGAGTGTGTACGCCTTTTATCCTGTCTGCTCCACTTCCACTAATTCATCTATCACGTTCACGGCGGCTAGGGGGAGGGTGGGGTTTGGGGGGGGGGGGGGGGGGCAGGGGGGGCGGGGCCGAGGGGCTGGGTCCACCGTCTGACAGAAACAAATGGTCTCTAATCACCACCAGACGCCAATGTTCAACCATGACAGAACACTTCCACCGCCTCCCAGAAGTGTGTGTGTGTGTGTGTGTGTGTGTGATTGGGAGTGTGTGTGTGTGTTTACTACCACTGATCTTGACACCATTTCCCTGGACTCCAGACGCGTGGCCATCTTGGACCTTCGGCTGTTCTGTTGAAAAGACCCGGCCCATAAAATATGGAACATATTTTAAGTGTACATATTGCATAACTCTGGGGTACTGAGCGCTGAGCAGAGCCGGGGCCCTGGAGCCCTGGAGCCCTGGAGTCCTGGAGCCCTGGAGTCCTGGAGCCCTGGAGCCCTGGAGTCCTGGAGCCCTGGAGCCGTAGCTGGAGTCCTGGAGCCCTGGAGCCCTGGAGTCCTAGCTGGAGCCCTGGAGCCCTAGCTGGAGCCCTGGAGCCCTAGCTGGAGCCCTAGCTGGAGTCCTGGAGCCCTAGCTGGAGCCCTGGAGCCCTAGCTGGAGCCCTGGAGCCCTGGAGCCCTGGAGCCCTAGCTGGAGCCCTGGAGCCGGTGCCCTTGCCAAGGGGAGAAACCCCCTGATACTGTACCTCCCTGACAGAGGCCCTGCCAAGCCCCTGAAATCCTAGCAGACGCCTGCTGGTGCCCAAAGTCCTGTAAGCGCCAGCACAAGTACAACAAGCAACAAAGTGGTAAATACGTTTTTCCCCCCCGCACTCAGTCTTACATTCTCGTGGTGTGAGAGTGTGTGTGTGTGTGTGTGTGTGTGTGTGTGTCATCGTCAAATTCCGAACAGAGAGAAGAAAAAAAAACTTCACCTCCCACCCCTCCAGACGCACACTGCTACCTGGCAATAAAACATCTTCGAGAAATCAACTGATTTACATCTCTGATAAATATATATATGGGTGACCCGGAATGGGGTTGAGTGAACACCCCACTAGCTCGCTATATGTACTGGGGGGGGGGCAATAGGGGAGCTAGCAGCCAGCAGAGCTATAGAGTCTCTCCCCTGCAAGTCCTCGCACGCCGGGCCGCTCGCATGGAAGAAGAATGCAGCAGCAGCAAGTGTAATGAGGAGGATTCTCTTTTTGACTCTCCACTTTCCAGGCGCCTGCCATTACCTAGGTTTTGAAGGGCCCCGAGGATGGTTATTACAGCGTTTATATTGATTCTCTTGGATCGCTTCATTTTGTTCACACAGGCAGGGGCGGGGGGAGAGAGAGAGACTGAGAGAGAGAGAGAGAGAGAGAGAGAGAGAGAGAGAGAGAGGAGAGAGAGAGACACACACACACACGCACACACACACACACGCACATGCACACATACACAAGCAATTAGACGCATGCCAGTGGAAGGGAGGAGATGTAATCATTGATGAAATAAACTGTTATCCCTGTGCGATGCCAGCACCTCCGCGGAACGTCCCCTGATCTCCCCGAGAACGTTACCGTCACCCGTGGCGATGGACATCACGGTGGTCCCAGATGAACCGCCGCTCTTAGCAGTGAGTGGTGTCTTGGGAACAGGGGTCGGGGGAGGGACGGGCGGGGGCGGGGGTGGGGGGAGAGGGCGGGGACAGATTGTGGGAGAAATGTTCCCGCCACCAGGAACGACCTGCCGGCCTTGAGCCGCAGGCTAATTCCTATTAAGGGATTGTGGGCTGTGTTAATGGGCTGTAAGAACATCGCAGGGACCCGGGGAGCCGGGGCCTGACAAGCTGCCGCCACTCACAGCTTGCGCCGCAGGGGGCGGGAGACCGGGCGTGGCCGTAAATCATCGCCGGAATCCGTGAGAATAAGGCAATAAATGAGAAAACGAGAGAGAGCGAGAGAGAGAGACAGAGACAGAGAGAGAGCAACAGAGGCACACTGGTCAAATGTAACTCTTTGCTCGCTCTTTGCTCGCTGCCAAACAATCATGTGAGGTGAGGAGAGACTGCGGTGGAAATGAGAAGAAAAAAAGAGACTTGAGACTTGATGTGTGTGATGGATGATGCCGTCCGTACATGCACTCATGCTGAAGAGAAAGTACTGCACATGTTGAGCACTTGGCAAAGACCCACTACCTACACACCTCGCAATGTTTCCTCTCTCTGTCTCTGTCTGTTTCTGTCTGTCTCTCTGTCTCTCTGTCTCCCCCCCTGCAAGCTATCTACTCCTCTCAATCTGCCATCCTCTCCCACCCGCCCTCCCTCCCGTCCCGCCCTCACCCACCTCTCCCCTGCGCTCTTTACTGCAAGGTGCTGACAGAAGTTTGCATTCACGGCCTTTCTGTGAAGGCTTTAACAGGAGCCAGGTGAAAGGCAGCGGCAGATTGCCGTGTTAAACAGCTTCATATGGGATGGCAGCGCGGGACGGGCCGGACCGAATCGCCGTGGCAACGGAGACAAACAAAAGGAGGGCCGGAATGTGAGACAGAGATTGTGTCGTGCGGAGGCCTTGAGGAATGAGATGTTGAGTTATTAATACTGTTGCTGCTCTGCTTATTGGCCCCTCCTGGCTCCCCAGGAAAATGACAGAGCTTACGCACACAC
>PIJE02005329.1:0-2500 GCA_002895965.2 Coryphaenoides rupestris | reverse complement strand
TGGGGGGGCGGGAGGGGAGAGAGTTCAAGCTAAGCAGAAAGACAGAACAAAATGTCTTCCAGTAAACAGCGCCGGGGGTGGAGGGGCGAAGTGCGGAGCTAAGTGGGGAGTCTCCAAGAGCTGTAGACATGCGATGTGAGCGAGTCGGGGGGGGGGGGGGGGGGGTGCGGGGTGCGCCGGGGGCGGGGGGGGGTGGGGGGTGGGGGAGTGCGCCGGGGGCCCCGTAGCACAAACACAGACAAACATACACAGAGCAGGGCAAGAGGCCGAGCTACGTGGACATCTAGTTTAGGGTTAGGAGGAGGAGGAGGAGGTGGAGGAGGGAGGAGGAGGTGGTGGTGGAGGAGGAAGAGAAGGAGGAAGAGTGGGAAGAAGAGGAGGAGGAGGAGGAAGAAGAGGAAGAAGGAGGAGGAGGAAGAAGAGCAAGGAGGAGGAGGAGGAGGGTGGAGGAGGAGGAGAAAGAGGAAGAGTGGGAAGAAAAGGAGGAGGAGGAGGAGGAGGAGGAAGATGAAGCGAAGAAGGTGGTGGTGGAGGAGCAAGACGAGGGAGAGGAAGAGGAGGAAGAAGAAGGAGGATGGGGAGGAGGAGGGGGAGGAGGACGAGGAGGAGAGCCCAAATGGTTGGGCTTAACCACCCGAGCAGTGCCTGGAGCCCCATCGGGCTCGGTCCACACAACCACCAGCACTGCAGGCCAAACCTCAGACTGGAAGCTTGGAAGGCAGCGCAGTGTGACTGCATTTCCTGAGTCCACCCCGTTTAAACTCACAATATGGAACATATTAAGAACCCTGCAGGGAAAGAGAGAGAAAAACTGGGGGCTTCGTTCCTAGATCTTCTCGTTTACAGCCGTCTTGGAAAGGAAAAAAAGGGAAAAAATGCTTTTAGAAGGACAAACATGGCTCGTGGAAAAAAAATGTTGTTTAGTTCCTGGCGAGATGAAAGGGCACGACAGGATGATTTAATAGACATGTTGACTCAGAAAAGAAAAAGAAAAAGGTGTAAGACCTCTGCAGTTCAAGTAGCACTTACTTGAAAATATTAAATGTTTAAGAGAGCACACATTTAATGCTGAAAAACGTGTCTGTAGCTCGTAGGCAAACAGATATAAATGTCCAAGTGTATTTAAGCATTGATAAAAAAGATTCAGAAAACTAAAGGTCTATTTTGTCTATCTATGAATCATCCAGCACCACACACAACTACTGTTGGGACTGCTTCGATTACAGTCTTCAAAGCTACTCGATTTAAGACTCGGAGATATTGATAATAATAATAATATTGCAGAAATCGCAATAGAAACACAAACTAACATGACCATTTGGTACAAATAAGGTTCTTCGCAGAGGGGGAGAATGTGTAAATAAAAGCTGGAACGAATAATTGTGTAAGAACTACAATGCTGCCTTCACTTTAGCAGATGACGTCTTGGCGGACGGTGAAAGCGCGGAGAAGTCGGGGTGCCTCTTTGATTTAGAAAAAAAAAAAAGAGGCTTTCTTAGTAACTTTAATTTTAGAGGGGAAAAAGCAGCCGTTTTTATAGCTAGTAGCCGAGAGTAGAGAGAAGCCATTATTTAGTCGGGCGGAGTGATGGTAGAGTTACACCTCCTTGAAGACTTTGCCCTCTGATGCATAACAACAGCCTGCAAGCAAATAAGCCACACACAAAGCCACACTACTAAAGTACAAACTAAACGTACACCTTTTATTCACCTGGACGCCTTTCTCTTCCTTATTTCTGTCTATTTCTCTGGCTCTGTGTCTCTGTTTCTGTCTCTGTCTCTCTCTCTGTGTGTGTGTCTCTCTCTCTCTCTCTCTCTCTCTCTCTCTCTCTCTCTCTCTCTCTCTCTCTCTCTCTCTCTCTCTCTTTCCTTCTTTCTTTCTTGTAACCTCTGTAAAAACAAGATGGAAGAGGGCAGAGGGAGATCTAGGTTGGCAATTACTGACAGAACTGTGCCTTAGGCTCTAATGCATGCACATGTGTGTATGTGAGACAGAGAGACAGAAAGACAGAGAGAGAGAGAGAGAGAGAGAGAGAGAGACAGAGAGAGAGAGGGAGAGACAGAGAGGGAGAAGAGAGTGTGTGTGTGTGTGTGTGTATGTGTGTGTGTGTGTGTGTGTGTGTGTGTGCACGCGCGCGCTCATACTGTGGCATTCTTTTAACCTCTGTGGAAACTCACTAAAATAAATCCTTTTCGTACGTCAGAGAGGCCTCTGTGCACCCTGTAATTACCAGAGGGAGGGTGGGATCTGAGCGGAGGAGGCATCGGGACCGGGAGGCTCCTGCGTGGCCCTCCTGAAAAACCACCTCAACGCCTCGTCAATGGTCCCTCACAGACTGAGACACTGAGACACACATACACACTCACGGGGCGCACGAGAGGAACCGTTGAACCCGTCAGAGCGACAAACAAAAAACGACAATAATAGCGTAATAGTTTTGGGAAGTGCAACACACACACACACACACACACAGACGCACACACAGACGCACACACAGGCA
>PIJE02005327.1:0-19534 GCA_002895965.2 Coryphaenoides rupestris | reverse complement strand
TTCCTACCATTAAAATATGAGATCTCCTCCAGTACCCTTAATGATTGAGCTCTATATATATATTTCTATATATACTGTATACAGCCTTAATTAGGCCTCATCCATCCTTGATATTGTAAATATCGTAAATATATCTTACCTATATTGTGATACTACTAGGCCTTTACACTGTACATGTATTATTCTATTGTTTTAATTCTTATGTTAGTATTATAATATTATTATTATGTCAATATTGGTATTTTTGAGCAACCTCTGGCACAAGAATTTCCTTTGGGATTGATAAAGTTTTATCTTATCTTACCTTATTAGGGTTCTATCTTGCATTCTCTCCAATTTTTCTGATTTATTTTCATCCTGCCTGCGGTTCCACCGACCGGCTCCCCCTAGGAGCCCTCGCTGCTGCTGAGCTGCCCTGCCCTGGGACCCCCGTCTGGGGTGTGCTGAGCTGCGTGGAGGTGTCCGGCCCCGTGGAGCTGCAGCTGCTGCAGAGACAGCTGCAGCAGCAGGAGCAGCAGGCTCAGGCCACCGCGGCGCAGGTCACTCACACACCCAGCTGCAGTGACACACCTGCAGTAACACACACACACACACACCTGCAGTACACACACACACACACACACACACACACACACACACACACACACACTCAGTAACACACACACACACACACACACACACATCAGTAACACACACACACACACACACTGTAACACACACGCATACACACACACACACACACTAACACACACACACACTGTAACACACACACACACACACGTTACACACACACACACACACACACACACACACACACACACACACACACGCATACACACACACACACACACACACACACACACACACAACACATGCACACATAATGGTGTGTGTTGTGGTGTGGTGTGTGTGTGTGTGTTGTGTGTGTGTGTGTGTGTGTTGTGTATGTGGTTGTAAGGCGGGGGGGCGGGGGGGTGTTGTTTGTCAAAAACACCTCCCAAATGTGTTGAAAAAATTATCCCTGCAGAATTATTATTGTTGAGGAGTCATTGTTGTTATAATTATTATTATGAGTCAACAAGCCGCGTACATACATCATATATTCTATATTTCAGCCTGTATCTCCTAATAGTCTTTCTTAATTAACCGATTTTTAATGAGTTGACATTCTGCTGACCTGCGGTGGGTTCGCTGCTGTCTGAGAATCTGTCCACACGCCCGGTGTTCTCCAGAGGCTTTCAGAACTCTGCATTCATAAGCAGCTCCCTTATTAGGTCTGTGGTGTGAGGCATTCAAATGAGCTTGATGGGGATGTTTCATAATCGTTAATACTAAGTAATAGTTAAGATTCAACATTCAAGAAGTGTAATTGTCACGTAGACATACAGGATGTGCAGTGAAATGAAAAAGTGATGATGCCCAGCGGAATGTGCAACAGAACAATACAAATATCACAAATATCACAAATTGAAGGGAAAGAATGAGTAGAAACACTATTTCTTTCAGCAAAAAGAGCATATTTGGTCATATTTCAAATGTTTTGAAATGAGAAATATGACCAAAGTATGTATAATTATATAATATGATATATTATATAATATATAATAGTATTATTATATTATTATGAGTCACGTTATTCTATTATTATAATATGTCACATTATATAATATATGATATGATATTATATTACATGATATAATCATATTTATGTATAATTATCTGGTTATTTCCACTTCTGTGCAAGGAATTATGAGCTAATAGACAACTCTTGGCTCTGACATAAAGCATATTCTCTTCTCTTAAAAAGCTTAAGAGGATTAAGACAGAAAGAAATACTGGGAAATGTCAGACCAGTCACCTCATTGAGTCATGATCTCCAAATCGTCAACATGTTTACTTGTCCAATTTTTCTGTTTTATTTATTTATTTTATTTTGCCACAAGCCGTAGTCGCCGGTATCAGAAAACAGCCGAGAATGACGGCCCCCATTGAACCTATCCCCCTCCTCCCTCCTCCCTCCTCCCCTCCTCCTCTTCCTCCCTCTCCCCCTTCTCCTCCATTTGCGCCTCCTCTCTCCTCCTCCTACTCCTCCCCCTCCTCCTCCTCCATCACCACCTTCTCCACCTCCTCCTTCCTCCTCCTTCCTCCTCCACCTCCTCCTCCTTCCTCCTTCCTCCTCCCCCTCCACCTCCCCCCCTCCTCCTCCTCCCTCTCTCCCCCTCCTCCTCCTCCTCCATCCCCCTTCCTCCCCCTCCTCCTTTTTCCTCCTCCTCCTCCTCCTCCACCCCCTTCTCCTCCTCCTCCTCCTCCTCTTCCCCTCCCTCCTCCCCCCCTCCTCCTCTTCTCCCTCTCTTCCCCTCCTCCTCCTCCTCCTCTCCTCCCCTCTCCTCCTCCTCCTCCTCCTCCTCCTCTCCTCTCCTCCTCTCCTCTCCTCCTCCCTCCTCCCTCCCCTCCTCTCTCTCCTCCTATCTCTCCCTCTCCTCCTCCTCCTCTCCTCCTCCCCTTCCTCCTCCTCTCCTCTCCTCCTCCTCTCTCTTCCTCCTCCTCCTGCGGTCACGCTGTTCTGCAGGACCAGCAGGTGCGGAGGCCACGGGGCGAGTGGAGGCGCAGGCGCGGGTCCAGAGGCTGCTGCAGCAGAACACAGACCTGCTGCAGCACATCTCCCTGCTGGTCAAGCAGATCCAGGAGCTCGAGCTCAAGGCCTCCGGACGCCTCCACTCCAGTGAGCCTCCTCCGCCGCCCAGTGACCACCGCCGCCGCCGCCTCCACCCTCCTATCCTGTCTCCCTACGTCAGCCACCTCCGTCTTATTCTGTCTTCTCCACCAACAGCTGCCTCCGCCTTATTCTGTATTCTGTAGGACTATTCTATTCACATTTACATTTATGTTTACATTACATACAGTCTGTCAAAGCACTTGGTAAACTCTGTCTTTAAAGGTGCTATATAAATAAAGTTATTATTATTATTATTATTATTATTATTATTATTAATAATAATAATAATATTATTATTATAATAATAATAATATTATTATTATTATTAATAATATTTAGGGCATTTGTCAGACGCTTTATTCTATTCTGTTCTCATCGATTCTGTTCAGTTTGATTACATTCTAATCTATCCTGTTTTTTGTTTATTCTGTTCTGTTCTATTCTATTCTATCCTGTTCTGTTCGGTTCTATTCTATTTTATCCTGTTCTGTTCGGTTCTATTCTATTCTATTCCTGTTATATTCTATTCTATCCTGTCCTGTTCTATCCTGTTCTATTATATTCTATTATATTATATCCTGTTCTATTCTATTCTATTCTTCACTCTTCATTCTTCCTCTGAGTCCTCTGAGGATATTGATTGCGTGCCATGGCAGTATATTTTTCATTACATTTTACATTTTATACATTTAAATCAGCTCAGTGCATGAGCTTTCTTTATGGTCTAATCATTCATATTACTGTGGGGAGCACCTAGTACAACCAATTTGCTGTGGCGAAGCCGCGTTTTCTAAGGATAACAAATGTATGGTCCGTCCCGCTATCTCCAGCTTGGCAGCTTCTCTTCCGCCCCCTTTGGCTTGTTCCAATTGACGTGGTTTTAGTTGTTGGATGTTGTTGTAGTTTTCAAAATGGTCGCTTGTTGTTCCTCCACCTCCTCCGTCCTCTCTCCCCTCAGCATGTTCTTGGCCTGTCCTTCTCTCTCTCCCTCTCTCTCTCTCTCTCTCTCTCTCTCTCTCGCTCACTCTCTCTCTCTCCCTCTCTTTCTTCCTCCCTCTCTCTCCCCCTCTCTCCCTCCCCAGCGGGTTCTAAGTAACCAACGTGGGCAGTCTATTAATTATGCCCCAGCCGCTCTGCTCTGGTAGCATTATCACGTTGTGATTGGATTTCAGCGGTGCCCGTCTGGTGGTGCATTTTAATCCTTCTTCTTCTTCTTCTTCTTCTTCTTCTTCTTCTTCTTCTTCCCCCCATGCCCACCTGTTCTGCTTGAGCTGCTGATCTCTTCTCCTCTGGTCTCTCGGCTCTCTGCTGTCGTTTCTACCCGTCTCGAGTATGACGAGCAGTTTGTTTATTGGTGAATCATTTGCAGTGCTTTAACAAAAGATTATCTGATTATCTCTCTCTCTCTCTCTCTCTCTCTCTCTCTCTCTCTCTCTCTCTCTCTCTCTCTCTCTCTCTCTCTCTCTCCCTGTCTCTCTGTCTGCCCACTTCCTGTCCCATGTCCCGCCCTTCCTGTGTCCGGACCCCGCCCCCAACCCCAGTGGGCTCCCAGGACAGTCTCCTGGAGATCATGTTCCGCGCCAAGCCCCCCAGCCTGCAGCACGAGCCCCTGACCCCCTCCCCCTGCTCGGCCACGCCCCCGGGCCCCCTCCACCTGTACCTCCACCCCACCACCACCAACACCAGCAGCGGCGCCAGCAGCCCCTGGATCTCCCCGCTCCCGGGGCCCTGCTCCCCCCGGGGCCCGGCCCAGGGGCCCGGCGGGGTGCGTCTGGAGTGCTTCCGCTTCTCCTCCGGCCTGCAGGGCCTCGGCGGCCACGCGGCGGCGGAGCCCGGGGGCCCGGAGCTGGGGGAGACGCCCAGCGACGGGGCCCCCGGCAGCGGGGAGGACAGCTCCTCCTCGCCGCCGCTGGGCGAGCAGCAGGTCCTGGGGGCCCTGGAACTCCTGCGCTTCCGGGAGTCCGGCATCGGCTCCGAGTACGAGTCCAACACGGACGACAGCGAGGACCGGGACAGCTGGGGGCCCGGCGAGGGGGCGGCGCCGGTGGGCGTGGCCGAGGGAGGAGCCGGCAGCGGCGGAGAAGGCGGGGCCATCGTCGGACGTCTCGTTAACCTTCTGAATGTGGAGGGGCCGTCCGATAGCTTAGAGGACGACATGGCGGTGTAGGGGGATCCCCGGCCCACAGAACTGTGGACCCTCAAAGGCTATTTTGGTGTCAATTATTTGATTGTCACACACACGCAAAATGTGTGTTACCTACTGTGCTATGTGTGTGTGTGTGTGTGTGTGTGTGTATGTGTGTGTCAGCGGTGGTGGGTCACACAAGGTCGATTGTCTGTGTTTTCTATGGGGGTGTGTATACGACCGATCACGACCAACCCCACACCGCCCCCCCCCGCCACCAAGTGTCATGCATCCCCACAAGTCTCCCATCCACTCAGCCACCCCACCCACCTGTGCTTGTGAGACGGCGGCCTCGCCTGTGTTGTGACGCAACACTCCCAACACAACACACAGCGCCCAGCATGGACTCTTCAGCCATCGCTTCATCACGGACGTACGAGAACCACAACAAACCCAGACCCAGGGTTGTCGTTATACAAATACTAACACTCTTTAACGCTGTTATCTCGCTATTTCTTTTTTTTTTTTTACGTGGATCGTCGACGACAATTCTGTGCTTGCTACGACACTGTGTGTGTGTGTGTGACACATCTCTGTCAAGTTTCAAAATCACATTTAAAAAATAAGCATGTGCTTTATTTTCATTTGTTGGTCTTTACAATATGAACTACAGTATGTATATTGCTTGAATCAAGTAAATATCACAGAGGAAAAAAAAACGAGCAAACCTGGCGTTTGGGTTTTCCTTTGTACTGCTCTCAAGTTACTGTTCGGTCAAACGTGTCGAAAAAGTGAAGTTTGCAAAGTTCGGTCGCAGTGGCTTGAAGTTGACGCTAACTAAGAAGTGTTTAAGGCGAGCTACATGAGGAAGCAGGTAGGAGTCTGTGTGTGTGTGTGTGTGTGTGTGTGTGTGTGTGTGTGTGTGTGTGTCCCTCGTAGGCCGATTTGCACAGTCAGCGATTTTGGACCGCACCGAGCCAAGCTGTATTTTTATTTTATGAGGACAGACCATCGGCAATAAATTCCCTCCACCTCCCTCAGCGCTCTCTCTCTCTTTCTCTCTCTCTCTCTCCCTCCATATTTCCCTCTCTCTCTCGCTCTCCCTTTCTCTCTCTCTCTCTCCCTCCATCGCTCTCTTCTCCATCTCTCTCTCCTCCTCTCTCTCCATACC
Organism: Coryphaenoides rupestris; assembly: GCA_002895965.2. NCBI lineage: Eukaryota > Metazoa > Chordata > Actinopteri > Gadiformes > Macrouridae > Coryphaenoides > Coryphaenoides rupestris. Next base: position 13,522 of record PIJE02005327.1, on the reverse strand, counting down.
TCTCCATATATCTCTCTCTCTCTCCCTCACTCTCTCTCCTCTCCATCTCTCCCTCCCTTTCTCTCTCTCTCTCTCTCTCTCTCTTCTCTTCTCTCTCTCTCTCTCTCCTCCATATCTCTCTCCCTCTCCCCCTCCCTCTCTCTCTCTACTTGCCTGTGTATTATCAACTATAATACCTCTTCATCTATCTCCAACGTCTCTCCTGACATTTCACTTCAGGGTAATGTGTGTGTGTGTGTGTGTGTGTGTGCGGTGTACAGAAAATTGAAAGGGCAAGTAGTATGAGATGACCTTTCTGTAAAGGCATCCCCCTTTTTGTATCTTTAAACTCCCAGTTCCCCCCGCGCAGTAACGTACAAAAAAGAAAATCCAGTCATCACATTAATCTCAAGTTTACAACTTGTGATGCATGTATTCACACCGTGAGGTTACCGCAGTATAGCCAGCACTCTCTCTCTCTCTCTCTCTCTCTCTCTCTCTCTCTCTCTCTCTCTCTCTCTCTCGCTCTCTGTCTCTCTCTCTCTCACTTCCTCACCTCGTTCCATCACACACACACACACGTGTCACACACACTCTGACCTTTTCCAACATGTTTTCATTGTTCGTTGGTGTTTCAATCCGGCCATGAAGAAAAAGAAGAAGAAGAAGAAGACGAAGTGTTTCTTTCTTTCGTATGTGTGCTAATGTCTCCACCCTCCCTCCCGAACACCAACGTGCGGCTTCTCGGCAGATAAAACCAGGCGGTGCAATAAAAAAGCCTGTTAGAGGCAACCTGCTGCCCGCCTGCCCGAGCCTACACCCTGCGTGACTCTACGTGACTCTACGTGACTCTACGTGACTCCGCGTGACTCTGTGTGACTCTGTGTGACTCTGTGTGACTCTACGTGAGTGAGACAGAGGTAGACAGAGAGAGAGAGACAGACAGACAGACAGGAGAGAGAGAGAGAAAGAGAGAGCAGACAGACAGACAGACAGAGAGACAGACAGACAGAGAGAGAGAGACAGACAGACAGAGAGACAGACAGAGAGACAGAGAGACAGACAGACAGAGAGACAGAGACAGAGAGAGAGACAGACAGAAAGAGAGAAGAGAGAGAGACAGACAGACAGAGAGACAGAGAGAAGACAGAGAGACAGACAGAGAGACAACAGACAGGGAGAGACAGAGAGACAGACAGACAGAGAGAGAGACAGACAGAGAGAGAGAGAGAGAACAGTGATAAACAGACATTCAGACAGAGACAGGCAGAGATAAAGAGAGAGAGAGAGAGAGAGAGAGAGAGAGAGAGAGAGAGAGAGAGAGAGAGAGAGAGAGACAGTGAGAGAGTTTACATTCTTTGGTAGGAAAACCTGTTAATTACTGAACCAGATATGGACGTTATGGAGGCCATGGCACCACAACAAGACAGAGAGGGAGAGAGAGGCTGAGGCTGGCGTCCGTGTGTCAGAGCTGGACGTGCTAAAGCTAATGAAATGTGTGTGTGTGTGTGTGTGTGTGTGCGGCATATGACAGTGACTGATGACTGAGTTCGTTTTCCACAGACATGAAATGCCTACCGTGTTGAGAATGTCATGGTTTGGTTTGGTTTAAGAAACCAAAACCACATCTTTTATTTATTTTTTCCTCCGTAAACCGTCTGTTGAATGGTTTGGATGAAAAATGTTATTTCAAACGGTCCTTCCTATATATGGGTCATGACCCCCTATAGTCCTGGTAACTTATACTGTCATCTTATCAACAGATTCCACCATTTTTGCTTTATTGACATAAAACCCAAATGTTGAATGTTGTAAAAGTTACATTTGTCCAATTGATCATTGACGATTGCTCTCTCTGGTTGGTTTAGTTTGATAACATGTACATATATTTCCTATACATCAGCTTTTGTCACACAATTAGGTGACACTTTTGTGACATTTCAGCGTCGGTGTCATTTTTTTATTTTTTGTGATCTGATCCGGTGTGGACACCTCCGGGTCAGATCTGGGTTACATTGTGATCCGATCCGACGGCAGTAAAACAAAACAACGTTTTAATATTAGAACATTATAGCCTCCAAGACCACGGCCGATAATAATTGGCAGAGACAACTCATGTTAAATGCTGCGTGAGAAAGAACTGAATCGTACGTTTTCACTTGTTGGGGATTAAAGAACGTAACAGCAATATGAATCGCTGCCCCTCTAAGCTGAGGCCACTACAGCCCATTACCGCAGCACAAAGTGGCCGCCTAATGGTTCTCTGACCAATGACCATCACAACAGACAGCGTTGTATTGTATTAACAAGCGCAGTCGTGTAACACAACGACAACAACACCGTTATTATGTCGGTGGTGCGACCACAATATGTCATTAAGAGATGGGGGGACGGGGCCATTACTGATGGGGTCGTTTATCCTGCTGCTGCTGCAGAGTCACACAGAGTCACGTGGAGTCACGTGGAGTCATGTGGAGTCACACAGAGTCACGTAGAGTCACGTAGAGTCACACAGAGTCACGTAGAGTCACGTAGAGTCACAGAGTCACAGAGTCACGTAGAGTCACGTGAGTCACACAGAGTCACGTAGAGTCACAGAGTCACAGAGTCACACAGAGTCACGTAGAGTCACAGAGTCACGTAGAGTCACACAGAGTCACAGAGTCACAGAGTCACGTAGAGTCACACAGAGANAATGTCCTCCACCCTCCCTCCCGAACACCAACGTGCGGCTTCTCGGCAGATAAAACCAGGCGGTGCAATAAAAAAGCCTGTTAGAGGCAACCTGCTGCCCGCCTGCCCGAGCCTACACCCTGCGTGACTCTACGTGACTCTACGTGACTCTACGTGACTCTGTGTGACTCTGTGACTCTGTGACTCTGCGACTCTGTGTGACTCTGTGACTCTGCGTGACTCTACGTGACTCTACGTGACTCTGTGACTCTGCGTGACTCTGTGACTCTACGTGACTCTACGTGACTCTGTGACTCTGCGTGACTCTACGTGACTCTACGTGACTCTGTGTGACTCTGCGTGACTCTACGTGACTCTACGTGACTACGTGACTCTGTGACTACGTGACTCTGTGTGACTCTACGTGACTCTACGTGACTCTCGTGACTCTACGTGACTGTGTCTCTGTGTGACTCTACGTGACTCTACGTGACTCTACGTGACTCTGCGTGACTCTACGTGACTCTACGTGACTCTGTGTGACTCTACGTGACTCTGTGTGACTCTGTGTGACTCTACGTGACTCTACGTGACTCCGCGTGACTCTGTGTGACTCTACGTGACTCTACGTGACTCTGTGACTCTGTGACTCTGTGACTCTACGTGACTCTGTGACTCTGTGTGACTCTACGTGACTCTGTGACTCTGTGTGACTCTACGTGACTCCACGTGACTCCACGTGACTCCGTGTGACTCTGCAGCAGCAGCAGGATAAACGACCCCATCGGTAATGGCCCCGTCCCCCTCCATCTCTTAATGACATATTGTGGTCGCACCACCGACATAATAACGGTGTTGTTGTCGTTGTGTTACACGACTGCGCTTGTTAATACAACACAACGCTGTCTGTTGTGATGGTCACTGGTCAGAGAACCATTAGCTCGTCTCAGAGGACTGGAGGCGGCCACTTTGTGCTGCGGTAATGGGCTGTAGTGTTATGGCCTCAGCTTAGAGGGGGTTACGTTCTTTAATCCCCAACAAGTGAAAACGTACGATTCAGTTCTTTCTCACGCAGCATTTAACATGAGTTGTCTCTGCCAATTATTATCGGCCGTGGTCTTGGAGGCTATAATGTTCTAATATTAAAACGTTGTTTTGTTTTACTGCCGTCGGATCGGATCACAATGTAACCCAGATCTGACCCGGAGGTGTCCACACCTGACTAGACCTGTTCATGCGTTTGGACTGGATCTGGATCAGATCACAAAAAATGTCACAAAAGTGTCACCTAATTGTGTGACAAAAGCTGATGTATAGGAAATATATGTACATGTTATCAAACTAAACCAACCAGAGAGAGCAATCGTCAATGATCAATTGGACAAATGTAACTTTTACAACATTCAACATTTGGGTTTTATGTCAATAAAGCAAAAATGGTGGAATCTGTTGATATGATGACAGTATAAGTTACCAGGACTATAGGGGGTCATGACCCATATATAGGAAGGACCGTTTGAAATAACATTTTTCATCCAAACCATTCAACAGACGGTTTACGGAGGAAAAAATAAATAAAAGATGTGGTTTTGGTTTCTTAAACCAAACCAAACCATGACATTCTCAACACGGTAGGCATTTCATGTCTGTGGAAAACGAACTCAGTCATCAGTCACTGTCATATGCCGCACACACACACACACACACACACACACACACACACACACACACACACACACACACACACACACATTTCATTAGCTTTAGCACGTCCAGCTCTGACACACGGACGCCAGCCTCAGCCTCTCTCTCCCTCTCTGTCTTGTTGTGGTGCCATGGCCTCCATAACGTCCATATCTGGTTCAGTAATTAACAGGTTTTCCTACCAAAGAATGTAAACTCTCTCGCTGTCTCTCTCTCTCTCTCTCTCTCTCTCTCTCTCTCTCTCTCTTTTCTCCCTGTCTCTCTGTGTCTCTCTCTCTGTCTGTCTCTCTCTCTCTGTCTGTCTCTCTGTCTGTCTGTCTCTCTGTCTCTCCCTGTCTGTTGTCTCTCTCTCTCTGACTCGTTCTCTCTGTCTTGTTCTCTCTATCTCTCTGTCTGTCTCTCTTTCTCTGTCTGTCTCTCTCTGTCTGTCTGTCTGTCTGTCTGTCTGTCTCTCTCTCTCTCACTCTGTTTCTGTCTCTCCCTGTCTGTCTGCTGTCTCTCTTTCTCTCTTTCTCTCTGTCTGTCTGTCTCTCTGTCTCTCTCTCTCTCTCTCTCTCTCTCTCTCTCAATTTAATTTCAATTCAATTTAAAGAGCTTTATTGACATGGGAAACGTACATTTACATTGCCAAAGCGAGTGGTAAATAAACAAAGAAATGTAAACAAAGCTGCAATATTGCAATCAAATGTATAAACATGAGTTTCTAAAATACACTTTCAAATAACTAAATATATACAGGTAAGTGAGTCAACTTAAAAAAAATAAATAAAAAATATATAAAATATACAAAAATACAAAAATATGAAAATATGGAAAATACAAAAATACAAAGATACAAAATAAAAAAAGATATAATATAAAATAAAATAAAAAATAAAATAATAATAATAATAAAGACAGGTGATTGACAATCTTTATGGAGGTTGTATTCCGTTGGATGTCCTTTTCCTGTCACAACAGCTCACAAATCTTGCTGCTGTGTTTGCACATTCCTGTACTTCGCCCAGCAGATATGGAAGTTTTTGGTTGTTTGTTAAGTTTTCAAAATTCTTTTGGGTGTTTGAAATCTGTATAGGTGGCAGGTTGTTAGGAAGTGTAGCTGGGTTTCCACCTCCTGTTGGGTGCAGTGGGTACAGAGTCTGTCTTCTCTTGGTAGCCAGGTCTGCCGGTGGAGGCCTCTCTCCACGGCGAGGCTGTGCTCGCTGAGTCTGTATCTAGTCAAGGATGTCCTGAGTTTGGGATCGGTCACAGTGCGCAGGTATTCTTCTTTTTGTTTTCTTATAATTTGGTTTAATCTAATGGGGTTTCTGTCTGGTGGCTCTGCTTGGTTTTGTGAACAGAGTCCCAGAACCAGCCGGCCGAGGGGGCATCGCTCTAGAGTCTCTCTGTGGATGAGGGCTTTGTTATGGAGCGTGTCACTGGGCTCACTGTCTCTTAGGTGGTTATGAAATTTGAATGCCCTCATTTGAATTTTGATTATTAATGGGTATCGTCCTCATTCTGTCTATCTTTATCTCTCTCTCTCTCTCTCTCTCTCTCTCTCTCTCTCTCTCTCTCTCTGTGTCTCTCTGTGTCTCTCTCTCTCTCTGTCTCTCTGTGTCTCTCTGTGTCTCTCTCTCTCTCTCTGTCTCTCTGTGTCTCTCTGTGTCTCTCTGTGTCTCTCTCTCTCTCTCTCTCTGTCTCTCTGTGTCTATCTCGTGTCTCTCGTCTCTCTCTCGCTCTCTTCTCTCTGTCTCTCTTGTCTCTCTGCATGTCTCTCTCCACTCTCCTGTCTCTCATCTCTGTTCTCTCTCTCCTCTCCGGTATCCGTTGGACCAGGAGGGCGACCACAGCCTCCAGCCTCCCTCCTTCTGAGCCATAATTGGAACCTTGTGAGCATCAGGTGGACCTGCGGGCATCTGACTCCCTCACTCTTTTTCTCTCTTTCCTTCCTCCAACCAGAAGCCTCTTGCATCAGCTTTAGTTTCCTCCCTCTCTCCCTCTCCGCTCTCTCCCCCTTCTCTCTCTCGCTCCCTCTCACCCTCTCCCCCTCCTCTCTCCCCCTCTCTCTCCTCCTCCCTCTCCCTCCTCTCTCCCTCTCCCTCTCCCCTCTCCCTCTCCCTCTCTCTCCCTCTCCCTCCCCTCTGCCTCTGCCTCTCCCTCTCCCCTCTCTCTTTCTCTCCTGCTATCTCTCTCTTTCTCTTCCCCTCTCTCTCTCCCTCTCTCTCTCCTCTCTCTCCCTCTCCCTCTCCCTCTCCCTCTCCTCTCTCTCTCCCTCTCCCTCTCCTCTCCCTCTCCTCTCTCCTCTCCCCTCTCCCTCTCTCTCTCCTCCCTCTCCCTCTCCCTCTCCCTCTCCCTCTCCGCCCCTCTCCCCCCCTCTCTCTCTCTCCCCTCCCTCCCTCCAGCTTCTCTCTCTCTCTGGATGAGAGGGTCAGTAACTTCTGAGGAAGCTCCCGGGACATATGGAATATTCCCGCCTGTGACAGATGAAGACAGCAATACTTCACCAAAGTAAGGCGTTTGTGTTTTATTGTCATGTCTTTCTCTCCCCGCTGTAACCTGATGAGTCGGTATTATTTTATTTTAGTCGGTTCTCCGTGAGGGAAGCTTACTTGAAACTTGGGAATTCTATCCGTCAGCAGCACGGCTGTAAAGGAAGGAGAAACGTGTCAAACTACCAGCATAACTTCATCGTTCGGCGGTATTATTATTATTATTATTATTATTATTATTATTATCTATATTTATTTGGTTTCATTGAATTAACACACATGACACAACATCAATGTTTTCCCATTCCTTGTGGCACTGTGTCTGTGTATTCACCACGTGTACCTTTTGAGTTTGTTTCTAAAGGAGCAAGCCAACCTACAGCCTACACTATGATTCATGATTCATTATGGGGTGTTTTCTACGTAAGAAAGGACCACACACAGAATCTAGCAGTAGCAGTCAATCTCTCTCTCTCTCTCTCTCTCTCTCTCTCTCTTCTCTCTCTCTCTCTCTCTCTCTCTCTCTCTCTCTCTGGTCTGTCAGTGCTGTGGTCGCCTGCCCACGTGACAGTGCCAAGCCAGCAGCAACACAAAAACACACTGTCGGGTGTGTTAGCGTTCAGCAGCAGCTCACCACCCCCCCCCCCCCTGTTGCTTTTAGCCTATAAACTGACCACATGCACGCGAGAGAGAGAGGGAGGGAGAGAGAGAGAGGGAGACTGTAGCTGGCCTGTTAGCCTGCTAGGCTGTTAGCCTGTTAGCCGGACGCTAGCTGGCTGCTCTGTGGAGCGTGCGGTGGGTCCATCATGAGCTGGCCTCTGACAAGCAGAGCAAACCCAAACATACTCACACCACAGATACTGTGGTGGAGGGGTCAGTCACACACACACACACACACACACACACACACGCTCACAAGGAGGGCTGTGTGTGTGTGTGAGAGTGTGTGTGAGTGAGTGTGTGTGTGTGTGTGAGAGGGAGTGTGTGAGAGAGAGAGAGAGAGAGAGAGAGTGTGTGTGTGTGTGTGTGTGTGTGTGTGTGTGTGTGTGTGTGTGTGTGTGTGAGAGAGAGAGAGAGAGAGAGTGTGTGTGTGTGTGTGTGTGTGTGTGTGAGAGAGAGAGAGAGAAGAAAGAGAGAGTGTGTGTGTGTGTGTGTGTGTGTGTAGTGAGAGAGAGAAGTAAGAGAGAGAGTGTGTGTGTGTGTGTGTGTGTGTGTGTGTGTGTGTGTGTGTGTGTGAGAGAGTGTGTGTGTGTGTGTGTGTGTGTGTGTGTGTGTGAGAGAGGGAATAAGTAAGAGAAAGAGAGTGTGTATGCATGTGTGTGTGCGTCCGCGCACGTGTGTGTGTGTGTGTATACGTGTGTGTGTATGCGTGTGTGTGTGTGTGTGTGGGCCACCAGGGTGCCATCAGCATCCCAGGAATGCATGCGCCCACTGCGTGCACGGTTGCCCCCGGCGACCACGGGTCCGTCAAACTGAACCCCCGCTGTGCTGATGAACTGTAGGAGCCAAGATGGCCGCCACCGGGAACATGTGACGTGTGTCTGTGTTCTAGTTCGTCAGCGACAAGAATGAAACAAGTTGACCTTCAAGCTGTGTAACGTTGATCAATCTTTAGTTGGTTTTTGGATGTTTTGTCCTCAGACTGAATGGATTCAGATGAGTACAAATCTCAGGGTTGAGTCGTGGGTGGATGGATTCTATTATGTCGTGTCAACGCTCAAAATAGTCTTGAACAAGAGTGAAGTCTTTACTGACAAAGTTTAGAAGGTTTTATATCATATAATACCAATTCCATTGCATCATATGCCTCTTTTCTTTTTTTATCAACAACTTTGCTTCACGTGCATTCTATATTTTCACATTGTATTTACATATCTTGCATATTTTTCATATTTTGTGTGACGTACTGCAGGAGTGCAGCTCCTGGAGGTCAGATGAAGGTCATGGGGGTCGTGCAGATACGACATCACTTCCTCCTCCTGCTCCTGTCTGCCGCGGCGAGGTCACAGGTCAACCCAGGTACGGTTAGTCACTGGTTAGCGGACACTACTTTCATCCAAAACGGTAGACGGCGGGCAATGGGGATCAAACCCGGTACCTTTTGCCTGGGAGTCTATAACCCCGCTATGCTGTCGCCTACCATGAATGTAATGACTAAAGCATGACTAAAAGTTTACCAGAGCAGCTAATTCATCATCAATTAGTCATGATGTCATGATTGAGGTGTTAGCCAGTATGTCATGATTTCGGAATCAAGCAACATGGCCACAAAACTGAAGACTGTTGATGATTTCTTACGTGCTCAAGAGTGTTGTTGGGTGGGCTCAGTACATGTGTGTGTGTTTGTGTGTTTGCGTGTATGTGCAGCAGTGTGTGTGTGTGTATGCATGTGTGTGTGTGTATCTGTGTGTGAATGCATGCATGTGTGTGTGTGTGTGTGTGTGTGTGTGCATGCATGTGTGTGTGTGTGTGTGTGTGTGTGTGTGTGTGTGTGTGTGTGTGTGTGTGTGTGTGTGTGTGTGTGTGTGTGTGTGTGTGTGTGTGTAGAGGTGTGTCGCTACCCCCTGGGGATGACGGGAGGGCAGATCCTGGACGAGGACATCTCGGCGTCCAGCCAGTGGTCCGAGTCCACGGCGGCTCGCTTCGGCAGGTAGGAGCACTGACTCAGTATTGCTTGCTTTTATATTCTTTTGTGTTGTATTGGTTTTTACTTTTCATCGCTCTGCCTCTTTAATTACCACCCACCCCCCACCCCCATATAATTCTGATGAACTTTTTAATATATTTTGTGTTGCTTACTCCTCACACACAACCCTACACACACACACACACAAACACACTCCTTCACACACACACAAACACACCCTACACCACACACACACAAACACACCCCTACACACACACACACACACCTCTCCACACACACACACCCGTCCGGCCCCCTTTCCCCAGGCTGGACTTCGACAACGGGGAGGGCGACGGGGCCTGGTGTCCGGGCGTGGGGTCCTCGGAGGCGGACGGTCTGACGGAGTACCTGCAGGTGGACCTGCGCTCGCTGCACTTCCTCACGCTGGCGGGCACGCAGGGTCGCCACGCCGACGGCATGGGCAACGAGTTCGCCCAGCGATACCGCATCCGCTACAGCCGCGACGGCACCCACTGGGTGGCCTGGCAGGACCGGAAGGGTGGGCAGGTGAGGGTGGCCGGGGGGGGGGAGTATAGTGTAGCCTACTACTTAACCACAGACCCAGACTCTAACTGGGCCAGGTGAGACTGTAGCCCCACCCACCCCAGACTCTAACTGGACCAGGTGAGACTGTAGCCCCACCCACCCCAGACTCTAACTGGGCCAGGTGAGACTGTAGCCCCACCCACCCCAGACTCTAACTGGGCCAGGTGAGACTGTAGCCCCACCCACCCCAGACTCTAACTGGGCCAGGTGAGGCTGCGGCCCCACCCACCCCAGACTCTACCTGGGCCAGGTGAAGCCAATTAAGCCAGCCACCAAACACACAGACACACTCCCACAATAACAAAGTTGTGAATTCATTGCATTATGCTGTTAGTCATCTATAAGCCAGGCCTGTCCAATCACCACCGGTGTTTATTGACGACAGCCAATCAGCAAAGATCCACGTATCAGATCGTATCTGATAGGATGGCTTGAACCAATGGATTTCAGCTAGCCTGTCCTGTGACGCCACGGTGTGTGTGTGTGTGTGTGTGTGTGTGTGTGTGTGTGTGTGTGTGTGTGTGTGCGTGTGTGTGCGTGTGTGTGTGTGGTTCTGCAGGTGATCGAGGGCAACATGAACCCGTACGACGTGGTGCTGAAGGACCTGGAGCCGCCCATCATCGCGCGCTACGTCCGGTTCATGCCCGTCTCCGACCATTCCATGATCGTGTGCATGAGGGTGGAGCTCTACGGCTGCCAATGGCTCGGTCAGTCTCTCCGGTGTGTGTGTGTGTGTGTGTGTGTGTGTGTGTGTGTGTGTGTGTGTGTGTGTGTGTGTGTGTGTGTGTGTGTGTGTGTGTGTGTGTGTAAAATTTTACTTGACATAATGGACGACACTGAATTATGGGAAAATCGTCGAAATCTCATGCTTGGTCTTGAACTAAACGTAATTATGTCCAGGGGAAGTAAATCAGTCAGTAAGGAGGATCTTATTAAGGATTCTTTTCTTTCCTCTGAATTGAATTGAATTGAATTGAATTGAATTGAATTGCATTGCATTGAATTCCATTGCATTTATTTTAGAATGAGTTACATTACATTACATTCAAGTAAATGCAGCCTGACAACTCACCAACCATCCGTCCACAAGATCGATGGTTATGTGCAGGACAGGACAGGTGCAGCATGATGGGGTCATGACATTGTGAATCAAAAAGGCGCATTTGGATATTAATAAATGAATAAATAATGCATATATGTGGCGCGTAAACAACACCCCGGGTGGGTGGTGCTTCTGTCCAGACGGGCTGGTGTGGTACAGCGCCCCCGAAGGCCACCTGATGATTTACCGAGGGCTGGACGTCTACCTCAACGACTCCGTTTACGACGGCATCACCTCAGACAGGTCTGGTTCTGTGTGTGTGTGTGTGTCATGGTAATTGTAAGAGGCTTTGGAAATGTTGACGGGCAGCGAGAGTTGTGGGTTCAATTCCCGGAGTCTGCAGGAAGGGAGAAAGAAAATCTCTTTGGATAAAAGCATCTGCTAAAAGTACCTGAACAGTAACAATATTATTTTTACACGTTATATTAGCGTTTAACCCCAATGACTCCCACCCCCCATGGACACCACTGCGTTACATTAACATCTTTTCTTTTCTGTAAATTGCACCTTTTTATTGCTTATTTTTTATGTTAAGTTACTCTCTGTTTTATGTTCAATGTTTGCAAAATTGCACAAAAGCAAATTCCTTGTTTGCAGAAACTAAGGCACTAACGCTGATTCTGATGTCCCAAACCCCCCCCCATCCCCCACCCACCGGGGTCCCAGACTGACCAAGGGCCTGGGCCTCCTGACGGACGGGACCTGGGGTCTGGACGACTTCCTCCACAGCCCCATCTACGGGATGTGGCCCGGCTACGACTACCTGGGCTGGAACAACAAGAGTTTCCCCCGCGGCTACGTGGAGATGGTGTTCAACTTCGACCACGTCAGAAACTTCACCTCCATGAAGGTCAGAGTATGTGTGTGTGCACGTGTGTGTGTGTGTGTGTGCACATGTGTGTGTGTGTGTGTTTGTGTGTGTGTGTGTGTGTGTGTGTGTGTGTGTGTGTGTTTCACATTAGGACCCAGGAAGACGATATCATTGTGTCCGTAGAACCAGACCTCAGAAAACTTCTGAGACTTAACAATAATGGACCATTAGTTAAACATTAATTAACATTACTTCATGCCTTAATAAGCATTATTATATAGTATATATTGTTAGGTTTATCCCCAACCCTATCAAATAATATATAAATGAATACCTTAGTTAACATGAAAACCATTAGTTAAGTATTACCATGTGCTAGACCATTAGGTAACGGTTAATTAACTGTTAGTTACTACTTATTACTGCATTAACTCATGTTAATTAATGGTTCATTCATGTACCCTGATGGTAAAGCGCTACCAGTTAAAACTAATGCTGTTTAAGAAACTCTGCTCTCTCTAGAGGTTAGGGGTGAACCTATCCCAGCCGAAACGTCATGGAGGCATCCTTGATTACCTGACCGATAATGAGGACGATAATGAGGAATTGGATGAGAGCGTGAGCGCTGAAAATAACTCGCTAAAGTAAACGCCAGCAACGGAACAACAATAAGACGCGTGCGGTCGGGAGGCGGTGAGCTGTGTGTCTCGGGGCAGGCCTGTACTTAGGTCTGTCATGGTGGCGGTTTGGAAGGCCTCTCATTAGCGGATGCACAGAGCGGAGGTCGGGCGAGGTGAGATCCACCAAGAGAGGAGTTGAGGGTTTGCATTCTCTGCCGATGGAAAGAGTAAAAGTAATTGCAAATGAATATGCGACTGCAAAGCCACTGACTGCGCTGCGAGGGGCTGAGGAAGAGAGAAACGTTTACAGTTGTTGACTAAGCGAGACGCTTTTGTCCCAAGTGATGAGTGAGTGAGCGCAGTGGAAAGCAAACACGTTCATGTTGTTGGAGCCACTCGGAGTACAACGAGTCTGCAGAAACGCAAGGACTTTGAGCTCATGTTCATCTGTTCGTGCTCATTCCTGCTGGGTCTCCGCAGCACCGCTCTGTTTGTTTGGGTCACATCTTCACCGTGACTCACTTGCTTGTCCACAGCTCAAGGTCTCATTCATTGGTTTGTCGTTTCAGTATTTATTCGTTTGATATATTCGCTGTGACTTATCTCTTCGACTCCAGGCGTCTTTATTTGTTATTTATGTTTGTATTTATCTATTTATTTGATTCATATATTCACTGTGACCAGTCATTTCTATGACTCCAAGCCTGTTCTCTAGCTTTTTTCATCTCTCTATAACCATCATGACTCCGACTGGTCCATATATAATATATAACCATGACTCCTCCTGCTCTATATATAATCTATAACCATGACTCCTCCTGCTCTATATATAATCTTGTTCTGTGACTCCTCCTGGTCTATATGTAATCTACTTCTGTGACTCCTCCTGGTCTATATATAATCTACTTCTGTGACTCCTCCTGGTCTATA
>PIJE02005326.1:15000-19537 GCA_002895965.2 Coryphaenoides rupestris | reverse complement strand
AGAACAACATTCTGCTTTTCAACAGAGTACCATGCAAGACTGAGGGTATTCATCAGAGTATCCCTGGACGGGGGGCAGTAGCGAGCGTTAAGGGCACTGGTCATCTCTCTGTATTAAAGAAATTTAAGGATGTGTATTAGTCTTAATGGCACATAACTAGATTATACACACTAAAATAAACAAATATTATTTTCACATAAATGCAATTACCTAAAACAATGATTTGGTATTTATTTATTTACCCTGAACCATGGAGAATTCCACAGTGGAAAAAGAAATGCAGTCCCTCGACGCACAAATCTGGTCACAGCCCTGTGGCATTCTTCACCTTCTCTTTGTTAAGGTTCCCTTCTTGGCAAGGTGAATGGGGTCACTAACTGCAAGAATAATATGTATTACGTTAATTACTTAATTAGTTATTTATTTATTTATTATTAACGTATGTAACGCAAACACGTAAAAACTTTGATTAATTTATAAATTCAAATTTGCATCATTAACGTTATGTTACTAACATGAAGGAAATGCGGCTGGAATCCTCGTCAATCGTCTCGGTCGTCGGGGTCTCCACACCACCGGCTGAGGTGCTTGGTACTGGGCTGAGTTGCTTGGTACTGGGCTGAGGTGCTTGGTACTGGGCTGAGGTGCTTGGTACTGGGCTTGACGATTTCAAAGGGTCGGAACACTGTGCATGCTTCGCCTTCAGGTTCATACCGTGACTCGCCAAAAGGTGCTTCATCAAATTGGAGGTGTTCCCCCCTTTGCATGCAATGGTTTTTAAACATTTGTTGCAGGTACTATTGTACGCGTTTTTTGGGGTAAAATGCAGCCAGACTTTTGACCGTCGTGATTTCGGCATTTTGCGGGTACTTGCTGTCACTGTCTGATTGAAATGTTTACTAAAGTTAGGTGTGTGTTGGGCAGCGTGACGTGAGCATCAGCGATATTTCGTTTCGAGCACTAGAGGGCGCTAAAATGCAGCGGATATTTCAAATGGCATTTTAACTACTGGCACCGAAATGAGGCACCGAAATATGTGTTTTGATTCGGTACGGTTAGTACCGGTTGTACGGGAACCGGTTCCATAGTGGTACCGGTTCTCGGTACCCATCCCTATACTCACCAATCACACTAATGGAACTAATGGAAGACAAAATCAAATCACTGGAAACCAAGAAGGCCTGTGGTGTCGACAGGATCCTAAATGAAATGATAAAATTCACAGAACTCAAATTCCAATTGGCTATATTAAAACTCTTTAATGTTGTCCTTATCTCGGGGATCTTCCCCAATATTTGGAACCAAGGTCTGATAACACCGATTCACAAAAGTGGAGACAAATTTGGGAAAATCCTCTGTATCAACCACAGACTCCTAAATTTCGCCACTGAAAATAATGTCCTAAACAAATACCAAATTGGCTTTCTACCGAATTATCGCACAACAGATCATATTTTCACCCTCAGCACCCTAATAGACAAATAAACAAAAACAAACAACACCAACAACAAATGCGCTGTTAAGATTGGCAAACACACAGACTTCTTTCCCCAAAACCGGGGGATTACAAGAAGATCTTTATTAATCCACATATGTAATGTTCACACAACAGGAAGTGGTGGCCGCCAAACACACAGGGAGGGAGGGTGGCCCGCAGAAGTTTAGCCTCTGCATTTAACCCATCCTGCTGCCCCTCCAGGAGCAGCCATTTTGACAGCACCCAACAACTCCAGGTTTTACACCCACATCTTGGTCAGGCATGTGGACAGGAGATCTTCACATGTTTTCTAATTGGGGTTCTTTCACTCTGTAAGGAGACCCCACGGGGAGAACATGCAAACTCCACACAGAAAGGCCGGGAGATCACCCACCTGGGCACCCCACAGTCAACAGTGCCCCAGACGGGAATCGATCCCAGAACCTTCTTGCTGTGAGGCAGCAGTACAAGCACTGCTTTCCCCAAAACCGGGCCACCGGGTTAGACAGGGATGCAGCCTGAGCCCAACCCTCTTCAACATACACATCAATGAATTGGCAAAATCTCTAGAACAATCTGAGGGACCTGGCATCTCCCTAGGAGACACACAAGTCAAACACGTCCTGTTTGCAGATGATCTGGTGCTGCTGTCTCCAACCAAAGAAGGACTACAACAGCACCTTGATCTACTACACACATTCTCCCAGACCTGGGCCCTGACAGTACATCTAACCAAGACAAAAATAATGCTTTTCCAAAGAAGAGCCAGCCTCCAGCAACACAAATATCAATTCTTTCTCGATACAACTCCCTTAGAGCATACAAAGAATTAAGGCTGAGACCACCACCGATTTTTCGATAATTATCGATAACTACGTGAAATCGATAAGTGGCGTCACTTATTGATTTTTTTGCGTGTGTAAAAAAAAGAAAAAAAAAGTTTTAAATACTTTTTTCTTCAAAAATAAATAAATAACTAAATAATACTTTAACGTTAGTTCGTGTGTGTGTGTCACGTGCACTCACTGTAGTTTTTGCGATAAAAAAAAAAAGAAAAGCGACTATGTAAGAAAGCTGTTGTCATGTCCGCTGAGTTTGTTTGATTGCAGCTTATAGGCTAATAATAATTTAATTTTTTTGTCTATGATAGGCCTAACCATGAAGCAATAAACGAAGCTGTTTACTGTTTACTGTCGCCCCCTCTGGTGAAAATGAGAACTACATTGTGAATACTGAAGTGCTGAAAATGCGTTCTGTTTTCAATTAAAATAACATTAAAGAAATCGATATTTATCGATAATTTTGTCCCGATTTATCGATTCTTCAAAATGGCATATTGTCTCAGTCTTACAAAGAATTATACCTACCTTGGCCTAAACATTAGCAACACAGGTAACTTCAACAAAGCTGTAAACGACCTGAGAGACAAGGCAAGAAGGGCTTTTTATGCCATAAAAAGAAACATCAACTTAGACATCCCAATAAAAATATGGCTCAAAATACTAGACTCAGTTATCGAACCCATTTCCCTTTACGGTTGCGAGATCTGGGGTCCACTTGCAAACCAAGATTTTACTAAATGGGACAAACGCTGCATGCAGAGTTCTGCAAATCCATTCTCCGCACCCAACGGAAAACACCCAACAATGCATGCAGAGCAGAATTAGGACGATACCCACTAATAATACAAATTCAAAAGAGGGCATTCAAATTTCATAACCACCTAAAAGACAGTGAGCCCGACACGCTCCATAACAAAGCCCTCATCCACAAACAGACAATACACAATGGCAGAATACCTGAGCACTGTGACCGAGACCTGGCTACCAAGAGAAGACAGACTCTGTACCCACTGCACCAAACACAGCAGCAATATTTGTGAGCTGTTGCGACAGGAAAAGAACATCCAATGGAATACAACCTCCATAAAGATCACCTGTCAATCCCCCTTTATTATTATCATCATTATTTTTCTTTTTATTACATTTTTTATATATATATATATATATATTTTATATGCAGTATATATCTTTTTATTTTAATTTTTTTTCATTTTTGTAAAAACATTTATTTTTACATTTTTTCTCTTTCTTTTCTATTTTTTTCCTTTTTTCCTTTTTATTGTATCTTATTTTTGTATTTTGGTATTTTTGTATTTTTTATATATATATATATATATTTATTCATTTTTTTACTTTTACTGTATATATTTAGCTCTTTAGAAATATCCTTTTTATTTACCACTCGCTTTGGCAATGTAAATGTACGTAAAATGTACTTTAAATTGAATTGAAAATTAATTGTACTTGAAGGAGCGATGACACAGAAAGAGACACAGAGAGAGACATCAAGTGAGAGGAAGAGAGTGAGCCAGAGATAGAGAGACTAGAGACACTGAATGATAGGAGGGGAGAGTGAGAAGAGAGAGAGAGAGAGAGAGAGAGAGAGAGAGAGAGAGAGAGAGAGAGAGAGAGAGAGAGAGAGAGAGAGAGAGAGAGAGAGAGAGAGGAGAGAGATGATGAGAGAGAGAAAGAGAGAGAGATGACGAGAGATAGAACAACAGTCACCCTAAGTCAGCAGCATCATGGCCGAATACAGAGGACCCTGCGATCTAAAGCTCTGAGTATCTGAGGTGGCAGGGTAGAGGGTGGGAGAGAGAGGGAGAGAGGGAGAGAGAGAGGTAGAGAGAGAGAGAGAGAGGGTATGTGGGCCACAGAGATCTCCCTGAGACGGCTACTCTCCTCCTCAGCGACCCACTCCTCTCCTCTCCACGCGGGCCGAGACACAAGACAGCAGGGGGGGGGGAACCAGGCCACGTGGAAAATCACCGCCGTGGGCAAAGAACAACTATCAGTTACAACCCCACGGATGAGCATGAATAGAACACACTGGAATAGCATAGCACACACACACACACACACACACACACCCCTCCACTACACACACACACACACACGCACAGACACACCCCTCCCCTACACTACACACACACACACACACAAAACTGGGTTGCCCCCCCCTCCCCGCCGCCCCGTTGCGATGCCCACTGCAGGGGTAATG
>PIJE02005326.1:0-12500 GCA_002895965.2 Coryphaenoides rupestris | reverse complement strand
AGGGAGAGTGAAAGACAATAAGAAGCCGAGCCTGTCACATTTACACCCAGGATATCTCCTTAATTGCATCATGGACGCCAACCCCCCCAACCCACCCCAATTACGCATTCATTAGAGGGGTCCGCCTATGATGCATCACGTTTATCTCGCACCCCAATATATGGACAATGCAATGGACAACATAAAATACCCCAGTCTATATTATTTAGACCAATATAGCATGCGTTATACCGTTGAACTTCACCAGCCTATGAATACAAAAAAAAAGCGCACCGGTTCGACGTGCACCTCAACGCACAGCCGTTCGAGGCATACGTGAAATAAATGCGCGTCTCTTTGCTGTGCCTACCTGGACAAAGGTGTGTCATTCCTTGACTTGCTCTTCTTCGACGTGAATAGCGTCTGGGAGGCGCACCTCCTCCTCCTCCTCCTTGGCCGCAGACTCGACTGATCGACCGCCGCCACTAGCGAGCGAAAAAACCCTCCTGCAAGAAGATGCTGTTCGGAGCTGTGGCCGCTAGAGGGCGCTGCTGCACCGTCGTCATCATCATCCGGATAATGGGTTGGTAATACTGTACATCAAAAGCCTGCTTAAAGGGGGCCCTATTTTACCACCAGGCGTGAGGGTGATTAGGCATTACTGACATGAATTTTCACTGTGACATAGTGACATCACACGTGGGACTGTCCACCTAGATGACGAGATGAAACTCGTTCTATTAACCTTGCAACTATGAATGCTTTAAACCCGCTCTAGTCTTATCTCTATGTACCACAGTGATATATTGCTGCTCTTTCGACAAATGTACTCTTTGGAAGTCACTTAAAAAAGTCTGCCAAATGCCCTAAATGTAAATGTAGATGTATGCTGACTAGATTAGACTACTAGCCTACCCAGTGGACTGGAGGCCTATACACCTGGTAAACTGATCTAGCCAGCATGTAATGATGTCAACAATCATTTCAACGTACACTGTATAAAGGTGTGTATATGTGTAATAATACTATGTCAAGTTTTACATTCTTAACTCTCTTCCAAGTCACTTCCAGCTTTGTGAATAATCTGGCCAGAAGGGGGCAGTGTTTGGGAGGCAGGACGTCACGTGACACGTACATAACGTGCCATTTAGCGCAGTCTTTCGACTAATTAACCAATTAAACACTTAATAAACCTGTCGAGAACGATCAACCAACATGACGTTCTTACGCCACGTAGATCTGCTCATAGCACATCAAGACGGAAGATTGGTTTCCTAGTTTGATGATAATTTGATAAGATTTTAGCCTTTTGTAACACACACACACACACACACACACACACACACACACACACACACACACACACACACACACACACACTGTAAAAGAGACATCTCTTTTACAGTACACAAACGGTGAGACAAGGAATTGACGTGGAGGAGGAGGAGGAGGAGGAGGGGGGGAGAAGGAGGAAACATTCCATGTTTTCTCCTGCCCTCCAGTGTGTGATATTGGTCAGTATTGATCTCAGATCACCATGTGGCTGGTGCAGTGTTACTATAGGCCACATATCCAAGCCGCTGAATCTGCACACCTTCTACACGCGTTCCACTGAGACAATTAGCTGCCATTATTAACCATGCTTACAGTATCAATCACTTCTTGACTGGATGCTATGTGTGTGTGTGTTGTGTGTGTGTGTGTGTGTGTGTGTGTGTGTGTGTGTGTGTGTGTGTGTGTGTGTGTGTGTGTGTGTGTGTGTGTGTGTGTGTGCGCGCGCGTGTGGTGTGTGTGTGTGTGTTGTGTGTGTGTGTGTGTGTGCGCGTGGGGAATTAGACGCTAACGACTGTTATCGTTCAGGACGTCGTTGAGGCAGTTGATGTAGCCCATGGCGTGTATCAGGATCTCGAGCTTGGACAGCGTCCTGTCGGGCGGGAACACGGGGAGGAGTCGCCGCAGGTCGTCGAAGGCCACATTCATCTTCTCCATACGGACCCCGACACTTCTGGTGCGCCGCAGCCGTGGGAGCGGGAACGAGAGCCGGAGCGGGAACGAGAGCGGGCGTGTCTCCCCGGCTCCAGGGCCGACACCGCCGGCCCACCCTCGGCCATGAGGGAGTCCCAGAGGGTGAGAGTGTCGTCCCAACAAGGCAGCTCCGCCTCTCATACCTTTTTATTTTATTGTTATAATCTTGCCATGTTTTTTCTTTACTGTACTTATCAAATGGTTTTATTGTGTGGGAAGCGACTTTGGGTACCCAGAAAAGCGCTATATAAATTACATGTATTATTATTATTTATTATTACCTGTACCAACGACTCCAATTCCACTCCCAGGACAGAACCCGCTTTCCTGATGAGCTTATTGAGTCTGTTAGCGTCGGCTGCCTACACAACAGCGTAGAAGATGACGCTGGCCACCACAGAGTGATAGAATAATGACTTAATAAAATACAAAAAACAAAGTCCTTGCATACAAGCAATATGAGTTGTTCAGTAATAAGCTTCTAGGTACATGGTAAGTCTATGATTTAAAGGGCACATGTTTCCCATCTGTGACGGTGCAGACAAGCACGTCTACTGGACTCAGGTGTTGTCCGTGGTGCTGAATCTGTGGCGCCAAGTTGTTTCTTTTCGCGCAAAATGTTCCATTTCAGCCTCATCATGATTAGACTATTATACTGAAACACATGCATGATGCGGAACTGCTTGCGTTCGCTTGCAATACTTTGCATTGCATAAAACTCATAGACCTGCTAGTGAATATTGTGAACGTTGTTTTAACATGTATAAGAAATTAAAAACTCACCTGGTATCGAAGTATGACGTTGGCCACGATGAAATCAAGTCAACTTTCTGGGTGGAAACGCAGCATTAAAGTGCGAAAGACATCACGCATAGTCCGCGGGAGAGGGAAAAATAAAGTGAAAGTTGACCTCAAACTTATTTATCTGCTTCTCCTGACTGATGCTGCGAAACGAGGCAACCCCTCCCTCTCCTCCTCCTCCTCCTCCTCCACTGACTACAGGTGATAATAGGCTGGTTCTTGACCGTTTTATTTTATTATATTACAGTAACAATATCTTGGGCTTAGTTTCTGGTCTTGTCCTGTTTTATGGTAACTGTTGGATCTCTACTATGGTAATAAAGCTTTTTGAACTTGAACTTTGGAACGTTGAATT
This sequence comes from Coryphaenoides rupestris, assembly GCA_002895965.2. NCBI lineage: Eukaryota > Metazoa > Chordata > Actinopteri > Gadiformes > Macrouridae > Coryphaenoides > Coryphaenoides rupestris. The sequence goes on along the minus strand of PIJE02005326.1, from coordinate 9,340 downwards.
CGCATTAGATTAAAGCAGACATGGAACCTTGAGCATGTCGCAGTGTGTTCCCTGTGTGTGTGTGTGTGTGTGTGTGTGTGTGTGTGTGTGTGTGTGTGCGTGTGACCCTCACCTTCCTCTAACATCTCGTCACTTTGGGTCGTAAATCACAATAAAAAAATATCGACGGAGGTGGGGGCGGAGCAGCAACCCCCGGAGCTCGGCCGGTCGCCGCCGGCCTTGGACGCCTGCTTTGGAGCCGGATCCTCCATCCCTATCTGCTCCATTCTCTCACGCATCCGCACCACAGGTTTAAAAGGCGCGGCTGCAATCAGCTTTAATTGGCCGCAGCCGCTGAGACCAGCCGAAGCCTACCCCCCCTCCCTCCCAGTCCGCCACAAACACTGACTTACTTTTTATGTTATATATCCTATCTATCCTATATATACTATCAAGTAGGTCAGTAGGACTTGCCACACGCTGTCATTACGTCATTACTAGCCGAGCAAGCTGACTAGTCTAATTATCATTAAAACGACGTTATCTGTTCCCTGTGTGTGTGTGTGTGTGTGTGTGACACCATTTTTTCAGTATTTGTTCAGTATTTTTGGAGGGAGGGAGGGAAGGGATGAAGGAATGTTAACTGTTAAAATCTTAAAAAAAAATCTTATATCAATAAAAAAAAATAAACCAGTGTCTAATACACCTTATCTAAAGCTTATGTGTTGCTTTTTAGAATTGTGGCTAAAATGCATGATGTCTTCCAAGCCTCAGTATTATGATATGATATGTGAATTATATTAAACAAATTTGTTGGCACATAGTAATTGTATCTTAGCCATAAAATATCTGCATCTTCTTATTGCCTGTTGTTACTGAAGCAATTATGACTTCTATGGAGAGGTGGAATGAGACGAATATGGAGGCGAGGGAGGCAGCCATGCAGCCACAGGAAGTGCATCTTTGTCAGCAGTATTAAGCTGAGCTTCTGCAAGTGAGGACGTCAGAGGGCTAGGTAAGAGTTGGGCTGGTTAACACGTGAGGAGAATTGACTGAAATACACTTCATTTCTTTTGCATGTATCATTAATTAACTGTCATGTAGCAGTGTTTGAACCAACCTCAGTCATGGGTTTGTTTTAAAGACATACATTGTAATATCCCTTTAACAGTGTCGCAAAAGTAGTCATTCCAGGCACATATTTATTTAATTATTTACAGAAATCGCCGGTGTGCCCTTTTATGAATGTAACTTCTAACATCCTCTGCACGTCCCTGCCGGCTGTGTTTTACCCAGACTGAGCCACTATAGCGAGCAACTACTTTTCTTTACATCGTCTCACTTGAAAGTCAAACTATATGGTCCATGAGAACTATAAAAATGTGTTTACATTACATTAATTAACCCATTTAAGACTCTAAAATCTTTACTGAATGATGTTTCAATGCATTTCCAGCAAATAGTAAAAAAATAAAGGGTCTTAATGAAATGTGTGCAGTGTCTTAAGTATGTTAACATAAAGATAGGCCAAGGATTTTTTTGTACACATCATCTTTAAGGTGTCTAGTTTTTATATATACATTTGAATACTCAACTTTGTTCAGTGTGGTCATAGAATAAACATGTTGACGGCCACAATAGTGACCGGCGGGGTGCAACAAAGTGCATCTAGGTGTAAATACATAATTCTTGGTCTCCATAACTTTCTATTCTGATCTTTGTTAGTTTCACTTTGAGTCAAGGTCCCAGCCAAGGCATGCAACATTGTAATTATCCCTCAACATGACAAGATGCTGTCCTTGGGGTTTGTGGCCAGATAAGGACTGTGAGGGGGAGGCAGGCCATTCGCCAGCCAGTACACACATGCAGACAAACGCACATACACACACACACAAACACACACACACACACAACACACACAAACACACACACACACACACACACACACACACACACACACACACACACACACACACACACACACACATATACACACAAAGGGCAGCTGTACTTGACAATGATGGCCAGGGGCTACATTAGAGCAGGGAGAGAGAGAGAGAAAGAGAGAGAGAAATAGAGAGAGAGAGATAAAGAGAGAGAGAGAGAGAGAGAGAGAGAGAGAGAGAGAGAGAGAGAGAGAGAGAGAGAGAGAGAGAGAGAGAGAGATGAGGGGGGGGGGGGGGGAGAAGGAAACATTTCTCTTACAGTACACAAACTGTGATACAAGGAATTAACTTGACTTGACTTATCAGAGAAAAAGGATGATACTGATGATGATGAGGATGAGGATGGTGAGGAGGAGGAGGTGAAGTGGGGGAGGATGTGGAGGAGGATGGGGGGGAGAAGGAGGAGGAGGGTGATCACAATTCACTCCATGTTTTCTCCTGGCCTCTAGTGTGTGATATTGGTCAGTATGGATCTCTGATCACCATGTGGCTGGTGCAGTGTTACTATAGGCACATATCCAAGCTTCTGGATCTGCACACCTTCTACACGCGTTCACTGAGACTCTTAGCTTCCATTATTAACCATGCTTACAGTATCAATCACTTCTGACTGGATGCTATCCAGTGCTATACTCTCATTGCTAACCCACCCCTCACCCATTCCTTACCCACTCCTCACACATGCGCCACTGTCAGCACTCTGGTCACCCAAGTGTCGCATTGTTTTTTAAGCATTTATCTGGGAAATAACAGAATGATTGGAATTGTATATTACAACAACAACAACAATCGAGTTAGATTTCACACCATTTTTTATTTTGAATGCTAGATTATAGAAATTTGAAACACAAGCCTACTATCATTTCTGTTTTTATCAAAAGTGAAATTCCGTGCTTCCCATCCATGTCATGAAGGACCACACATGGGTGAGGCATCTCGCCAAGGATGTGGACGTTTGGGGAATCAAACGTTTGGGGAATTAAACGTTAACGGCTGTTCGTCGTTCAGGACGTCGTTGAGGCAGAAGATGTAGCCCATGGCGTGTATCAGGATCTCGAGCTTGGACAGCGTCCTGTCGGGCGGAACACGGGGAGGAGTCGCCGCAGGTCGTCGAAGGCCACATTTAATTCCTGCTTGCGGTCCTGGTCGTCTCTGGCGCGCGCCGAGCGGGACTTGGCCGCGGTGCGCCGCAGCCGTCGCACCTCCCGGCTCAGGGAGAGCGAGCGGGAACGAGAGCCGGAGCGGGAATGAGAGCCGGAGCGGGAGCAAGAGCGGGCGTGTCTCCCCGGCTCCAGGGCCGACACGCCGCGGCCCACCCTCGGCCATGAGGGAGTCCCAGAGGGCGAGAGTGTTCGTCCCACAAGGCAGCTCCGCCTCTGGGTGGTCAGAACTCTGCATCATCCTTCGTAGTAACTTGGCCTTTAAAAAATGAAATTCTGAAGGAAAAACAACAACAACAACAATGACAGAAGTTCAATCAAAGTAGTGAGTTAAACCCTTTATTTACACTTTCCAGACACTCAAATGTAACTCAAATCTGGCCTTACAAATGCAGATAGATTACACTATCAAATAGTGACTTAATAAAATCCAAAAAAACAAAGTCCTCATACAAGCAATATGGGTTGTTCAGTAATAAGCTCGTACATGGTAAGCAATAGTCTAGAAGCTAACGCACAAAACAGTGCGTTATCAGAGTCTATGATTTAAAGGGCACACGTTTCCCATCTGTGACGGTGCAGACGAGCACTTCTACTGGACTCTCGTGTTGTCCGTGGTGCTGAATCTGTGGCGCAAAATGTTCAATTTCAGCATCATGATGAGGCTATACTGAAACACATGTATGATGCGGAACTGCTTTCGCCATTAGGGTTAATCGGACTTCAACTCATAAACATTTGCAAGGTATTATTCCACTTTAAGACACGTGTCTCTAACGTGTGGATAAAATGCAAATACGCGTTTGCTTGCACTACTTTGCATTGTATAAAAGTCATAGACCTGCTAGTGAATATTTGGAACGTTGTTTTAACATGTATAAGAAATTAAAAACTCACCTGGTATCGAAGTATGACGTTGGCCACGATGAAATCAAGTCAACTTTCTGGGTGGAAACGCAGCATTAAAGTGCGAAAGACATCACGCGATAGTCCGCGGGAGAGGGAAAAATAGTTGACCTCAAACTTATTTATCTGCTTCTCCTGACTGATGCTGTGAAACGAGGCAACCCCTCCCTCTCCTCCCTCTCCTCCTCCTCCTCCTCCACTGACTACAGGTGATAATAGGCTGGTTCTTGACCGTTTTATTTTATTATATTACAGTAACAATATCTTGGGCTTAGTTTCTGGTCTTGTCCTGTTTTATGGTAACTGTTGGATGTCTACTATGGTAATAAAGCTTTTTGAACTTTGAATTCGCATTAGATTAAAGCAGACATGGAACCTTGGGCATGTCTCAGTGTGTTCCCTGTGTGTGTGTGTGTGTGTGTGTGTGTTTGTGTGTTTGTGTGTGTGTGTGTGGGGGGGGGGGGGAGGGAGTTTGACACATCTTCCTCAGGGTCAGGGTCATTCCTCAGGAGCCACACATACCACCCTGGTGTTCGTGTTGTGGGGGAGTGGAGGCAGCTGCTGCTGCAGTTGGACACTCTTGTGGAGCGCTGTCACCTTCCACCACATCTCCTCACTTTGGGCCGTAAAAACATATCGAGTAAAATCCACCGTCTGGAACCCAATAATATGATACCGGCTGTGTTTTACCCAGACTGAGCCACTATAGCGAGCAGGCAGGTGCACAGATAGGGCCCAAAGGGGGCTTGAGCCCCTGCTGCCCTTTTGTCCTCAGAGTCAAAAAGTGCCCTTTTTTAGCTGGTGTTAATTGTAATTAATTCTTTCTTTATTTGTTATTGAAATTCTATCAAATATAAAGAGGGAAATGTATAGTAGTATCCACGAAAAAATGCACCTTAAAAATGTAGAAAGTACACCGCTCTCGTCATCAAAGTCACATCTTCCAACATTCTGAATACAACTTGTCATGAAAAGCACCGCATCCCCAGCCCGGTTTGTGTGAATGATATCACTCAGGTAGGCACTGTTTTACTGATGAAACCAACAGATTAAACAACACTGCGGCAGACTGGAGAGGGGGGGGGGACAGAGGGGGGCATCCCTCAGATGCCCGAACCACCTCAGCTGACTTCTTTCGATGCGGAGGAGCAGCGGCTCTACTTCCGAGCTCCCTGCCGGATAGTTTGAGGCTCCTCACCCCTATCTCTAAGGCTCTGAGCCCAGCCACCCTGCGGAGGAACTTCATTTCGGCCGCTTGTATCCGTGATCACATTCTTTCGGTCACTACCCAAAGCTCGTGACCATAGGTGAGGGTTGGTACGTAGATGGACCTGTAAATCAAGAGCTTCGCCTTCCGGCTCAGCTCCCTCTTCACCACAACGGACCGGTACAGCGCCCGCATTACTGCAGACGCTGCACCAATCCGTCTGTCCATCTCCCGCTCCATTTTGCCCTCACTCGTGAACAAGACCCCGAGATACTTGAACTCCTTCGCTTGAGGCAGGAACTCATTCCCAACCCGGAGGGAACACTCGGCTGCAAACCGCCCCAGTGCATGCTGGAGGTCACGGTCTGATGTAGCCAACAGAGCAGAGATGCAATTCTGAGGTCCCCAAACCGGACACTCTCCCCAACTCGGCTGCACCTTGAAACCTTGGCAGAGTCCAACACCCACTGAGAATGTGCTTGATTTTGTGCCGAGAATACGGATGCAGCTCACACTTTGTTCATACAAGGGACCGAATGGCACGTATCAACGGCCCCGGTACCCCATACTCCCGTAGTACCTCCCACAGGATTCCCCGGGGGGCACGGTCATAAGCCTTCTCCAAGTCCACAAAGCACATGTAGACTGGATGGGCAAACTCCCATGCCCCCCCCAACAACCCTGCGAGGGTAAAGAGCTGGTCCACTGTTCCACTGCCGGGACGGAATCCGCATTGTTCCTCCTGAAGCTGAGGTTCGACAATTCGGCCGGAGCCTCCTCTCCAGCACCCTGGAAATAAACTTCCCCGGGGAGGCTGGAAGCACGTGCTGATAGCCCGCGATAATTGGAGCACACCCTCCCGGTCCCCTTTCTTGAAAATGGGGACGCACCACCCCGGTCTGCCATTCCACAGGTACTGTCCCCGACCTCCAACGCTACAATTGGACTAGGCGTGTCAGCACGACAGCCGACAATGTCCAAGCCCTTCAGCATCTCAGGGCGAATCTCATCCACACCTGGCGCGCTGCCACTGAACAGCTTTTTGACTACTTCAGTGACTACCGCAGATCTGCTGATACGATTACAAAGTCAATCAGCGACCTTTGGCCTAAGGTACCAGGTACATTTGTGGACCACCCTATGTTTGAACATGGTGTTTGTTATGGTCAGTCCATGACTAGCACAGCAGTCGCAATAACAAAACAACCAACTACTGGTTCAAGATCGGGCCGTTCAATTCCCAATCACTCCCCTCCAAGGTTCTCTATCCATTGCCTCATGTGTGTGTTGAAGGGGAGGGGCCCGACTAAGAGCGATTCAAAGACCCCATGAAGAGACTCCTGAAGAACACAGTCACCTCGCCCGGACAAGGGAAACCGGGGTCCCCTTCTGGAGCCAGACCTGGGAGAGGAGCTCATCGGCGAGCATCTGGTGGCCGGACCTGGATCCACGGGGCCCAGCCGGGCCAAGCCCGAAAAAGAGTACATGGAGTCACCTCCCTGTGGGCTCACCACCTGCAGGGAGAGTCATTGGGGTTGGGTGCGTTGTAAACCGGGCGGTAGGCAAAAGCGGGGTCCTGGGCGTGCGGATCCCCAGCATCGCCGACTGCTTCTAGGGATGTGGAACATCACCTCACTGGCGGGGAAGGAGCCGGAGCTGGTGCGTTACCAACTATGGTACCGCACCACTAACTATGATATGGTTGGGCTCACCTCCACGCACAGCACCGGTTCTGGAACCAAACTCCTGGAGAGGGGCTGTACCCTCTCCTTTTCCGGAGTTGCCCAGGGTGTGAGGTGCCAGGCGGGTGAGGGGATACTCACAAGTCCCCGGCTGAGCGCCGTGTTGGAGTTCTCTCCGGTGAACGAGAGGGTCGCCTCCATGCGACTGCAAGTCGCTGGGGGAAGGCTCTGACTGTTGTGTGTGCCTAGCTTTAATTGGCCGCAGCCGCTGAGACCAGCCAAAGCCTACCCCCTCCCTCCCTCCCTCCCAGTCCGCCACAAACACTGACTTACTTTTTATGTTATATATCCGTTAAAAAACTATCAAGTAGGTCAGTAGGCCTTGCCACACGCTGTCATTCCGTCATTACTTGCCGAGCAAGCAAGCAGACTAATTATCATTAAATGGTAAATGGATTGCATTTATATAGCGCTTCACTGTTGCCTCACATTCACCCATTCATACACCGACGGCGGTGTTAACTATGCAAGGTAACAACCAGCCCGGGGATCGAACCAGCAGCCTTCCTCTTGCCAGACAACCGCTCTTACCTCCTGAGCTACTGCCCCCCCCCACAACGTTATCTCAGTCATGCAGGGCAACTTACAAATATGCAATTAATTTCTGAAGCAGGTAGTTACCTTTTGCATTTTGGTAGTTTAGTTATTTGTCACCCCTTTTTCTTTATAGCCATAAAAACAATTATGAAAAGCAATTATGACTTCTATGGAGAGGTGGAATGAGACGAATATGGAGGCGAGGGAGGCAGCCATGCAGCCACAGGAAGTGCATCTTTGTCAGCAGTATTAAGCTGAGCTTCTGCAAGTGAGGACGTCAGTCAGAGGGCTAGGTAAGAGTTGGGCTGGTTAACATGTGAGGAGAATTGACTGAAATACACTTCAAGTGCCCTTTTATGAATTTGGGCCCCTGCCCCTCTAACATCCTCTGCACGTCCCTGCCGGCTGTGTTTTACCCAGACTGAGCCACTATAGCTGCTGACGTCACAACCGAGGAGAAGCGTCTTCTCAAACACATCGACCGCCGGGAGACAATAAATAAACACAACTAGACAACCGCTCCGTTTCCCGGCTTCTTTCTTCTGTAACCAGCCTCTTGTTGTAGGCTTAGTAATGCCCTCTTACTACTTTTCTTTACATCGTTTCACTTGAAATACATCAAACTATAGGCTATGGTCCATGAGAACTGTAAAAAAAACCTTAATTAAACCTTAATTAACACAGACCACAGCGTTTCTATGCTTGTCTTACGCACAGAAGTGTATACACAATTCCCACGGTTTATTAGGAGTTTGTAGTCTAATCTAATCACATTTGCACCTATAATGAAAAGTGCTTGCAGTTGTAACTTCTGAACGCTAGATGGAGCTATACTTCAAGTTTAAAAACATTTTAGTCCCTTCTTTGCTCCACATTGTTCAAAGGCAATTGACGATTGAACGCATCTTAAATATAATGGTTGGACTCAGGCTTGGCCATGAAATACACACACAGGCTTAGTGAAATGTATTTTTATTGCCGTGGTAACATTTAAGACAGTCATGTTTGAGCTAATGTAAGACATGAGCACAGAGACCCACCAAGGCACAATGAGATATTAAATCAATTATCAATTTTCAACAATCCTTAATCGTAGAGGAGGAAACATTTTTGCATTGCCGTAGAGTATAAAAATACAGCTTTTAATATGGTAATAAATTACAAAAACATACCTAACATAACCAGGGATACTGTCTCATCCACAGTCGAGTCTCAACATAATGAAATAACATACAGCTGTTCAATAGTTTGCCAAAGGCCAGAGACTCTGCATTCAAATAGTTGACCTAGCTCAGCCTTGAACCACAGGTAGGAAACGTACAAGATGAACCCAGCTAATAAAAATAGAAATGTTAAAATGGCCCCCATCCACCACCCGTAGTAACGCATCACGCACTTGGGACAAAGAAGGACTACATAGAAGTTCATAGGTTATAGGTCATCGTACCCGGAGGTCATTATGAAGTTGCAGACTTCAGGTATGCGATGATGTCGGTTCTCTCACTCTTCTTCTTGATGCCAGCGAAGATCATCTTGGTTCCTGGGATGTACTTCTTTGGGTTCACCAGGTAGACCATCAAGGTGTCCTCTTCCCAGGTGATACCTGGGGGAACAATGAAACAAATATAAATATTTAGACAATGTTACAAACAAGACCCAACAACATGAGATTATCTTTATAGACAGCTGTGATTGATAATTTGCACACAGCACACACACACACACACACACACACACACACACACACACCCGCACACACACCAGCACACACACCATAATTGCGGTTAGACATCCTCATTGGGCGGTCATTAGAACAACAAGACCATAGGAACTAGATAACACTAATGTCTCGTCCACAAGTAT
>PIJE02005324.1:7500-15000 GCA_002895965.2 Coryphaenoides rupestris | reverse complement strand
TTGTGTGAAGCAGCGCAGATTTAGTGAGACTCTGTCACCTTCACCAGGAAACACACCTTGTATGAAATACGCAAAGTCTCTCTGTTCCGTACTTAATAACGATGAGAATATGGAAGATAACGTGATCAAATGTCTTATAAAATGTCTTATGTCCATTCAAAATAATTACCACTAACTAACTAAAATTACAAAGACAACAATAGCCTCATAAAATGATGACGCATGACAACATTGTCATGATAATTATGAATTATTATTGATTTATGTTCACTGCAATAAACAACATACACAATATGCTTCATCATCGGTATCGTATGAAACTAAAACTCGATGTTCTGCCTCATCATCATTGGAGACAACAAACAAACAAACAAAGATTTGCATTGTTTACGTCTGCAGCATCTAGCATCTAGCATCTAGCATCTAGCATCTAGCATCGCGTGGCACACCAGCGAGCCCTCTGCTGCACCCGCTACGCCCTCGACGGGGGCCTCGCTGCACCACCTGTCGGAGCCGCCGCCGCCGCCGCCGCGCCGCTCCGCCCCCACTCTGTGTCTGCGTGGGCGTAGTTATCCTCCGCTAACTCCGTCTCCTCCTCCTCCTCTTCCTCCTCCTCCTCCTCCTTCCCACGGTGTAACAGCAGCAGCGATGTGCACGCACTTCGTCTCGGCTCTGCTGCCGATCTGTCAGGCGAACGCATTTCGGATTCTTCGTTGTTTCCTCGTGGTTCGTCGTCATTGGCCGTGGTAGGGGCTTGTCCGCCCGCCCACTCCTCTCAGGCCCCGCCCCCTGCCCCCCCCACCCCTCCTCTTCTCGTGGGGCTACCTCACAGCTTTCTGTCGTCGCCGCCGCCCGACGTCGACGTCTGTATTTCACGACGATCACAACGCCGCCCCCAAAAAAGAGACGATTACAAACCATAATATTACGTTATCGCTCTCTGTGCAACAACATCACCCTCCACCCCGTTTGTCTATTTTCAGTCTTTCAGACAATCAACACCTCCTCCCCCCCCATTCCGATCAATCACAGACATCGGGGAATTAATTAATAATCAATCAATCATTTTGTGTGGAACACATGTCCTCGGGCCGCCGGGGTCGCTGCTTAACGACGTGTCGCTTATTAAACGCTGGATTAATTTCCTGGCTGGCGACCGAGGAGGGAGGGAGGGGCGGGGCGGCGGGAGGAGGAGGAGGAGGAGGAGGAGGGCGAGGGCGGGGGGGTGGTTATATTTAGGCAGGTAATAGAGGAGGGAGACAGAGGCAGAGGAAGAGGAAGAAGGAGAAGAAGAAGACAAGATTGATCAGATTCTCCCGCCATAAACCCGGGGAGGTGTGAATCAATGTCCTAAGTGGCAAGAGGGGGCGGGCTTTATGATTAACGGCACGCTGTGCATAAAGGTTTTTATCAATTAATCGTCACGGCGATAGGATTTTCAACAACAACAACAAAAATAACCCAGCTTTTGTGCACATGGGCTTCATCCGTATTCTCTCGTCTCTCCACTTTTCTCATCCTGGCGAAATAATCGCCTTTTTTCGTGAGCCCACTCGTGTTCCTCCTCCTGAGAGCGTCAACTCCCGTGTTGTGGACGCCGTCAACAGAAATGAGCCCATTGGGGAGTTTAGCACAGAAACAGATTTATTTGTCCAGGATGAGGGGAGGGAGGGCGCTTCTGTTGAAGGGGATTGGGTGTACCAGTGTGTCTCTGTGTGTGTGTGTGTGTACCAGTGTGTCTGTGTGTGTCAGTGTGTGTCTGTGTGTGTGTCTGTGTGTGTGTGTGTGTGTGTGTACACCAGTGAGCGCAGTGTGTCCAGGGTGACATGTCCAGGACAGATGGTCTCCGACAGTAAGTTCGCAATCCAGACTCCGGTCCCACGCAACACAACACAAACACAAAGCAATCTTGCAAAAACGCACAAACACACACATGCACACACGCACACACACACACACACACACACCTTGTGTCAGGAGACATCTTATTTAGCTGGAAAACAATCTTTCTGAACCCAATTTAAAAACATTATTCTACCACCAGGCTCTCAAATGCTATTAACTGGCTATATCTTGTATTAGTACTGTATTAGTGTGTGTGTGTGTGTGTGTGTGCGTGCGTGTGTTGCTGTGTGTGTGTGTGTGTGTTTGATGCTTTATTGGGTTTGTTGGTCCCTATGCCGTTACTATGGCTAGCTGGTTGTTGTTGCCAATATTTTAAATCCATGCATCTGTGTCGCTTGTAGTGTGTGTTGGTTCAGCTCTCTCCCAATCTCTCTCTCTCTCTCTCTCTCTCTCTCTCTCTCTCTCTCCTCCTCTTCTCCCTCTCTTCTCTCTCCTCTCTTCTTCTCCTCCTCTCTCTCTCTCCTCTTCTCTCTCTCTCCTTCTCTCCCCTCTCCTCCTTCTCCTCCCCTCCCCACCATCCGTCTCCGTGGCAAGGATGAGATCTGTGTCTGCCTGGCTGGTCCTTGGAGTCAACTAGAGCCGGTCTAATAATATACAGATAGAGAGACAGAGAGAGAGAGAGAGAGAGAGAGAGACAGAGAGAGAGAGGAGAGGAGAGAGAGGAGAGGAGAGGGAGGAGAGAGAGAGAGGAGGAAGAGAGGAGAGAGAGAGAGAGAGGAGGAGAGAGGAGAGAGATGAGAGAGAGGAGAGAGATGAGAGAGAGGAGAGAGGAGAGAGAGAAGAGGAGATGAAGAGAGAGAGAGAGAGAGAGGGGAGGGAGGAGAGGAGAGAGAGAGGAGGAGAGAGGAGGGGGGGGGGGTGCTGAGCGTGAAAAAGAAAAGAGTTTCCATAGGAACGCCCAACGAGGACGGCACCAGAGTAGCACACAGATCTCCTCCCGCTGCTATTGACGCCTGCATCTTGACACACACACACACACACACACACACACACACACACACACACGCACAGACACACACACACACACACACACACACACACACACACACACACACACACACACACACACACACACTGACACACACTGAAGCACACACACATAGACAAATATTCACACACGCGCAGAACAGTTGCTGCGCATTCAGCTCGATTATACATTTACATTTGTGCATGTACATTCACACACAAACACGCCCACACACACACACACACACACACACACACACACACACACACACACACACAAGCACAGATCCATAGCACTTGCAGATTTGCCGACACACACACACACACACACACACACACACGCACACACTTCATGCCACTCCCTGTTGCCTTTGAATTCTCCTAATGAAGAGGGGTGTGCAGATCAATAGTGTGTGCGTGCGTGCGTGTGTGTGTGTGTGTGTGTGTGTGTGTGTGTGTATGTGTGTGTGTGTGTGTGCGTTGTGTGTGTGTGTGTGTGTGTGTGTGTGTGTGTAGATGGCGTTTGCAGCATTGTGGTGGTCTGGGAGTTGTGTGAAGCAGCGCAGATTTAGTGAGACTCTGTCACCTTCACCAGGAAACACACCTTGTATGAAATACGCAAAGTCTCTCTGTTCCGTACTTAATAACGATGAGAATATGGAAGATAACGTGATCAAATGTCTTATAAAATGTCTTATGTCCATTCAAAATAATTACCACTAACTAACTAAAATTACAAAGACAACAATAGCCTCATAAAATGATGACGCATGATAACATTGTCATGATAATTATGAATTATTATTGATTTATGTTCACTGCAATAAACAACATACACAATATGCTTCATCATCGGTATCTTATGAAACTAAAACTCGATGTTCTGCCTCATCATTGGAGACAACAAACAAACAAACAAAGATTTGCATTGTTTATGTCTGCAGCATCTAGCATCTAGCATCGAGCATCTAGCATCTAGCATCTAGCATCTAGCATCGAGCATCTAGCATCGCGTGGCACACCAGCGAGCCCTCTGCTGCACCCGCTACGCCCTCGACGGGGGCCTCGCTGCACCACCTGTCGGAGCCGCCGCCGCCGCCGCTCCGCCCCCACTCTGCGTCTGCGTGGGCGTAGTTATCCTCCGCTAACTCCGTCTCCTCCTCTTCTTCCTCTTCCTCCTCCTCCTCGTCTTCCTCGTCCTTCCCACGGTGTAAACAGCAGCAGCGATGTGCACGCACTTCGTCTCGGCTCTGCTGCCCGATCTGTCAGGCGAACGCATTTCGGATTCTTCGTCGTTTCCTCGTGGTTCGTCGTCATTGGCCGTGGTAGGGGCTTGTCCGCGTCCCGCCCACCTCCTCTCAGGCCCCGCCCCCTGCCCCCCCACCCCTCCTCTTCTCGTGGGGCTACCTCACAGCTTTCTGTCGTCGACGCCGCCCGACGTCGACGTCTGTATTTCACGACGATCACAACGCCGCCCCCAAAAAAAGAGACGATTACAAACCATAATATTACATTGTCGCTCTCTGTGCAACAACATCACCCTCCACCCCGTTTGTCTATTTTCAGTCTTTCAGACAATCAACACCCACTCCCCCCCCCCCCCCCACCCCTCCTCCCCCCCCCATTCCGATCAATCACAGACATCGGGGAATTAATTAATAATCAATCAATCATTTTGTGTGGAACACATGTCCTCGGGCCGCCGGGGTCGCTGCTTAACGACGTGTCGCTTATTAAACGCTGGATTAATTTCCTGGCTGGCGACCGAGGAGGAGGGAGGGGCGGGGCGGCGGGAGGAGGAGGAGGAGGAGGGCGGGGGGGTGGTTATATTTAGGCAGGTAATAGAGGAGGGAGACAGAGGCAGAGGAAGAGGAAGAAGAAGAAGAAGACAAGATTGATCAGATTCTCCCGCCATAAACCCGGGGAGGTGTGAATCAATGTCCTAAGTGGCAAGAGGGGGCGGGCTTTATGATTAACGGCACGCTGTGCATAAAGGTTTTTATCAATTAATCGTCACGGCGATAGGATTTTCAACAACAACAACAACAACAACAACAAAAAACCCAGCTTTTGTGCACACGGGCTTCGTCCGTATGCTCTCGTCTCACCACTTTTCTCATCCTGGCGAAATAATGCTTCTTCGTGAGCCCACTCGTGTTCCTCCTCCCGAGAGCGTCAACTCCCGTGTTGTGGACGCCGTCAACAGAAATGAGCCCATTGGGGAGTTTAGCACAGAAACAGATTTATTTGTCCAGGATGAGGGGAGGGAGGGGCGCTTCTGTTGAAGGGGATTGGGTGTACCAGTGTGTCTCTGTGTGTGTGTGTGTACCAGTGTGTGTCTGTGTGTGTGTCTGTGTGTGTGTGTGTGTGTGTGTACACCAGTGAGCGCAGTGTGTCCAGGGTGACATGTGCCGGACAGATGGTCTCCGACAGTAAGCTTCGCATCCAGACTCCAGTCCCCACGCAACACAACACAACACAAAGCAATCTTGCAAAAAACGCCAAAACCACACACATGCACCACACACACACAGCACAACACAACACACACACACCTTGTGTCAGGAGACATCTTATTTAGCTGGAAAACAATCTTTCTGAACCCAATTTAAAAACATTATTCTACCACCAGGCTCTCAAATGCTATTAACTGGCTATATCTTGTATTAGTACTGTATTAGTGTGTGTGTGTGTGTGTGTGTGTGTGTGTGTGTTTGATGCTTTATTGGGTTTGTTGGTCCCTATGCCGTTACTATGGCTAGCTGGTTGTTGTTGCCAATATTTTAAATCCATGCATCTGTGTCGCTTGTAGTGTGTGTTGGTTCAGCTCTCTCTCTCTCTCTCTCTCTCTCTCTCTCTCTCTCTCTCTCTCTCTCTCTTCATCTCTCTCTCTCTCTCTCTCTCTCTCTCTCTGAAGTGTGACACACAGGACAATAACAACGTCTTTATGGTAAATGGATTGCATTTATTTTTATCCAAAGCGCTTTACACTTTATACACTCCTCACATTCACCCATTCATACACCGACGGCGGTGCCAACCATGCAAGGTAACAACCAACACGTCAGGAGCAGGTAGGGTTAGGTGGTGTCTTGCTCAGGGGACACCTCCACACTTAGCTAGGAGGAGGGGGAGGAGCCCGGGGATCGAACCAGCAACCTTCCTGTTGCCAGACAACCGCTCGCTCGTACCTCCTGAGCTACTGGCCGCCCCTGATGTGCACTCATTCACGCGCACACATACCAATGAGCTGGGATTTGTACATATAAGGGGGGTTGCCAGATCACAAACACTGGCTGACCCCTGCCCCCCTCCCCACCCCTGAAAGATGACATCACTGTGATGTCATCAACGTGGGACAGAAAGAGAGCGGGAGGGGCGAGGAAGGAGAGACATAGGCTCCCGGCTGTCAGAAAGCAGAGCCCTGGACTTACCTTCCGGACGGCCCACTGATCCCAGTTAGTCCGCAGACAACACACACCTACACGCATTCCTTCCCTTGTTCTTGTTCTCCTTCTGTCTCTTCACTTCTCTCTCTCTCTCTGTCTCCTTGTCTTCCCTTCCCTTCCGCCCCCTTGATATCACAGCCTCCACACTCGGGTGGTGTAGCGTAGGGTGGTGTAGTGTCGGGCGGCGATTTCCCCTTCCGCTACTGTCATGAGTTTCCTTTCCGGCCCACTGATCCCAGTTAGTCCGCAGACAACACACACCTACACGCATTCCTTCCCTTGTTCTTGTTCTCCTTCTGTCTCTTCACTTCTCTCTCTCTCTCTGTCTCCTTGTCTTCCCTTCCCTTCCGCCCCCTTGATATCACAGCCTCCACACTCGGGTGGTGTAGCGTAGGGTGGTGTAGTGTCGGGCGGCGGTGGCGTAGCGTAGCGTAGCGGAGCGGTGGGTGGGTGTTACCGCCGACCATGCAGACTCTCTCGCCGCCCCACCGTGCCTCGCCGTCTGGCTCGGCACTGACACCCTGATGACTCCATCCGTCTCTCTCTCTCTCTCTCTCTCTCTCTCTCTCTCTCTCTCTCTCTCTCTCTCTCTCTCTCTCTCTCTCCCTCTCTCTCTCTCCTTCCCTCTCTCTCTCTGCCTCCCTCTCTCTCTCTCTCTCTCTCCCTCTCTCTCCCTCTCTCTGCCTCTCTCTGCCTCCCTCTCTCTCCTCTCCCCCTCTCCATCCTTCCCAATAGCCAAGAAAGAAAGAAAGGTTGTGGAGGATACTGGTGGGTGGAGCTGGTGGTGGTTTTGGGTGGTGATGGAGATGGAGATGGGGGGAGGGGGGTGCTAGTGGTGGTGATGGAGCTGGTGGTAGTGATGGAGGTGGAAGTGGGTGGGGGTGTTAGGAGTGTGTGGTGCTGGTGGTGGTGGTGGTGGTGGTGGTGGGGATGGTGCATGCTGGAAGTGGGGGGGGGGGGCGCTGGCTGGCGGGTTTAGCTGAGGGTGTTAATGGGGTGATGGAGCTGGTGGTAGTGATGGGGGTGGAAGTGGGTGGGGGTGTTAGGAGTGTGTGGTGGTGGTGGTGGTGGTGATGATGGCGGTGGGGATGGTGCGTGCTGGAAGTGGGTGGGGGTGCTGGCTGGCGGGTGTAGGTGGGGGTGCTGATGGGGTGATGGAGGTGGGTGGGTGGGTGGGTGG
>PIJE02005323.1:0-7500 GCA_002895965.2 Coryphaenoides rupestris | reverse complement strand
ACATGCAGAAGATTCTCTAATAGCCAATGGTGATGTATGTATAGGTTATTAATAGTCCATGTGTGTCACTGAATATATTTATGGTTAGTATTTATTGAGATTGATTACATTCTTTAGGACGCGGTTGTGGGTTTTACATCAAATGTTCATGGTTACTGTAAGTCATTTGAGAATGTGTCTGTATGTGTTATGGAACAGTGTCTTGCTGCAGGTTATTTATTTATAGGACTCTTCTTGGAAATAGCGGAATATCGGAAAAAAAGGGAATTTTGCATGTTTGGTTGAAATACGGTAGTTTGTTGACTGGTCTTTGTGTTCATTTCTGAATCGGTCTCTTGTCCAGAAGGGAGATGGGTTGATAGAGACTGAAGAGGGAAACTTCTTTGGCCAGGCAGGTAATAAATTAACCACGTGTTGCTGCGTTCGACAGAGCACCAACAGAACGGCGCCAGCGTGGGACTAAAACGGACCACATTGTGTGCTTGTGAACGTGCCTCAAGTAACTGAACTGACTCCTGATCAGTTTGTGTTGGCGTTTGCTCTCCGCTAGACTGGAGGACGGCGTCCGACCCAGCGACAGCAGCTTGGCTCTTCTCACAGGAGCTCATGGAGAGCCAGAGGCACCTGAGTCCCCTGCACCTGAACGTGGACATCAGGAACGGGAGACAGCATCAGGACAACGATCTGGTGTCCTTCTACAAGAGGCCCGGCATTCAGTGGGCGTCCCCGCTCAAGTGCAAGCTCACAGGTGTGTGTGTGTGTGTGTGTGTGTGTGTGTGTATACATGTTGGGACATATTGCATGAAGACTTTAATATAAAAATATGCATCCGGATTCCGATTCCTCACAATCACTTTAATGCGACAAGACATCACACGAATAGAGACCCTGTGGGCAGCAGGGGTGTTGAGCCTTGTGTGTAGTCCAACTTGTTGACTGATTGATTGATTGATTGATTGATTGATTGATTGATTGATTGATTGATTGATTGATTGATTGACAGGTGACGATGCGATTGGGCGGAGTGTTTCCCGCCACCTCTTCTCCACGGTGATGTTCAAACTGAGGAGCGGATTGCATTTCAATTTAGGTTTGACTTTCATTTGGTTAGATTCTGTGTTTTCCGTGTTTCGGGACGCATCCCAATTGCAGCTAATTGATATAAAAAATGTGACAAATAACTTTTGTCTCGTCCATATTTGCTGTCATGAACAAACGTACAGTACATCACCTTGTCTCGGTTGATCGTATTCCTACATTTACATTTACATTTACTTTAGGCCATTTGGCAGACGCTTTTATCCAAAGCGACGTACAAAGAGTACACTTGTTAAAGGAGACAGCAATATATCACTGTGGTACATAAAGATAAGAATAGAGCAGGTTTAGAGCATTCATAGTTACAAGGTTAATAGAACGAGTTTCATAATTGCTAGGTTGTCTGCATAATAGCTGAGATAAGAGCAGACGTGACGTTCTAAGTGCATTACCACAACATTAAGACGTACAAGCACTATTAAGTACTATTAAGTGATACACAGGTCATCCTCCGTGTTGGTAACGAACCCTCCTCGTCTCCAGAGGACGCGGTCATCACTCGAGTGTTCGAGGGGCAGACGGACCACTTGGTGCCGTCCACCTGCGAGCGGCTGCTGGCCGGCGACGCCTTCGCCACGGCCGGCCGCATGCTGGGCCACGCCTTCCTGCACGGCGGGCCCAGCATGCCGGGCCTCAGCCCCGCCCTGCTGCACGTCCTGCTGGGCGGCGCGCCCGACGGCGCCCCCGTGGTTCTGGAGGACTGCCCCGACATCGACCTCCGCGACAGCATCACGCTGCTGAGCCGGAGCGTGAGCAGCTTTTACGCACGACTACGTATATGTACTGTATGTGTGTTGTACAACTTTGCATTTTTAGAACGCCAACAGAGTGGACTACGGTCCAGGAGACGCGTTCTACCGGTCTGTGTCCACATTCCTACGAGATTAAACTGAGAGGGAACATTAAGCCGCCATTCCTTTAGCAGTTTGTAGTCCACCCATAAGGCATCTGTAGGCCAGTCCTTCCCTGGTTCCCGGTGTGGTCTGGGACCGCTGGGCATGCAGACTGGCAGGACGTAGCTCATGAGGTTAGCAGTACGATGCCGTGGTCACATGGTGGCCCGGTTTGGCCGCGTGGATGCGGTGGGAGGTGAAGAGGAATCTGTCTAGATTAGAAGAAGTCTTTATGAATAGAAATGTTTTGCTGTGTGTCCGCTGAGGGGAACTGAAACACAGCCGGCAACACGTCTGGTGTTTTTATCCAGTGAACGAATAGCTTGGTACGAAGGCAGATTTGTGGTACTTTGTTTGTTATCTATCTGTGTATTAAATTAATACACAGATAGATAACGATGTAATGTATTCATGATCAGGGCAGTAGCTGAGACACAGTAGAGGTTATTCAATAGGTAGAAAATACTATTTTGTATATAATTTTGAGGAGTAATCAAGTCAATTATCCATAAATGCTTCGCCATGAATATTATATTGCTGGAGAAAGTCATGGATAGTTTTCTATATCTTAAGAGGTGTTTACCACCTCTTACCATGTTGAAGCGTTTGTTAAGGATGGAAATATAAAAGGAATTTTCATGTCCTCAGAATCCAACCGATGATTTCATGTCATTAAATAATTAAAGTTGTGATCTCTGTTAGCCTATTTGAGCATAAACCAGTTTGTTCTTGCGGCGTGTGTGTTTAGCTGGATTCAAACGATGAAGCAGAAGACCTCGACTCCGTCGCTCCTCTCTGCGTATCCTGGAATCTACCGGCACCCACGGCAGCCAACAGGAGGTGGCTTTACGAGCAGCTTCTACGGCACGCTGTAATGTCACTTCATTCATCCGTCCGTACCAATATACTCCGGTCATGTCTGTAGAATTCCTAGTGTGTTGGAGACTTGGTTGTGCGGCACATTGCAAAACTGTGTGAATGAGGCGGTGCGTGTCCTCCGTGTGGTGCCCCCCCCCCTCCCAGGTGCTCGGGCGCACCGCTCCCCAGGTCAGGGGTCTTCGGCGTGGGCTGGAGGAGACGGGCGTGTGGGCCGCATGCTCACCCAGAGACCCAGACGTGGTTCCCCTGCTGTCCCCAGGGAGTCGGCAGCGGACAGATCACGGCCACCACGCTACGTCGAACTGACCGACGACCGCACGCCGCCGCCGCCGCCACCGCCGGCACGATGGGGGCGCTCGTGGGGGATAGACTGTTCCACGTATGAGTTGTGGAAGTTTAGGTACAGTGGAGTACAGGGTGATTCTTTCTTTTTTTTTTAAAGGCGCTATGTGTAAGACTCACAAATTCCTTCTCGTTTACTGCCCCCCGTGGCTGGTAAGTGAACTGCAGAGAAGTGGAGCGCGATCGCTGTGTGTTGAGACATTAACAGACAAAAACTATTGTTAGTTACAACCATAAATAAACCTGCACAAGTTGCAGTCACTTCCTTCCTTCCTTTTCCCGGCAAAACCGACCTGGTTTCAATAAAAAAGCGATCATCAACCCACAGGCTGTTTCTACACAACAGAGAGTCGAGGAAGGTCTCTGTTTTTGAATTCAACGACATCATGTTCATCCATATATTTGGCATTTAAAGTGATTTGCGGATGTATAAATTCTACATATAGTCCCTTTAACTGAACAGTGTTGTACCGTATTATATGACGTTTCAAAGTGAGCCCTGTCATACAGAATGCTGTTTTCTAATCGAATCATTCCATTAAATGACCGTCTTATAATCTCAGATGATCTTGGACCACATCGTGTGGCCCTCGGCCATTACTGTGATGCTGGAGGGCGACGATGAGCCAGAGAGCGACGATGATGAGGAGGAGGACCACGAAGATGTCGGGCGAATCTGCGGCTACCTCAGGATGTTTATCGAGAACGGTATTGAAAAAAATGCTGCTGGTCATACAAGCCTGAGTGGTTCCTAGCGCCTAGCTCTGTCTGCTCGGCCAGCCCGGTGGAATATTCAATATCAATTTATGCTTTCATTGTTCTCAGCCATCACATGCAAGTCATGTCGGATAAATACGTCTGCTAATTGTACGCCTAAACGTACACTTCTTTGGCTGTCAGAAGAGAGATGCTTGTTATTATGATCTGTGTATATACGGTACATATCTTCTCTATCCCAGCGTCGTCTGCGGAGCTGAAGAGCTTGCTGAAGTTCTGGACGGGCTGGGAGGTTCCGGCCGAGCGTCTGCAGCTGGCGGTCGTGGACGCGGCGCCGTTGCCCTCGTCGCTGGCGTGCTTCGAGATGCTGCGTCTGCCGCGGTGCTACGTGGCCTACGACACGTTCGCCCGCGAGCTGCACGCCTGCGTCACCAGCGTCTCCACCGCCGGAGGGTACGCCTTCTCCTGAACCCTGAAACTAACACTCAGCCCCTTATCATGTGCTCCTGGTACACGTGAAGTACCAAATGTGAGTATTTATATTATTACAAGGATGTACTTATTGGTATCCTGAGAGGTATAGGCCTACTTTAATAAAGGGAATATGAAAGAAGCTACGGTATTGCACGGAATTACACGTAAATTCCAGCTGAAACAGTGGGTTCACTTACACTTTGAACTGAATGTGTGTCATATAAATAAACCTGTGTTCAACCTATGCAGAGTACTGTCATTATATTATATTATATTATATTATTAGTGGTGGGACTCGATTAAAAAAATTAATCTAATTAATTAGAGGCTTTGTAATTAATTAATCGTAATTAATCACATTTTTAATCGCATATCAATATTTGACACGAGAAGCAACATTTTCCAATTCAAATGGATTTTGGTATACGAGTTAATCAATGAATAGACATATACATAGACATATACATACGTTTAAGCAGCAAAATCCTGTTTATTTTAGCTACACAGACCAACAGTTTAACATAAAGTGCCATCTCTACCATCTAAAATGGTAACAACAAAAGAAACGCGATCTCTTCCGGTTCAAACGCGATCTCTTCCGGTCCGCCCATATTTGAGCCGCCAATTCGTCCACTGAGAAACGTTCCGTGGTGTTTGGAGTGCAAAAATAAAGTGCCATTAAAATGCGTTAATTATTTTTTCTGTAATTAATTAAATAATCGTAATTAACGCATTAAAGTCCCGGCCCTATATATTATATTATATTATATTATATTATATTATATTATATACCCTCTGCGGCCACGCGGGGGCAGATGTGAGCCAGACACGGCAGAGCACACACACACACACACACACACACTTCTCCAGACCCGACCCATGGCCCACAGCTGTACGAGGAACCATTCCAGTAAGTCGTCCCCATAAAGCCTGTTAGAGGGACGCCTGAATGCCATCCAATAGTTCATGAAAGGTCACGGTGATACAGTGTACAGAGACACGAGGTCGTTGGGCCGGGCTTATGTGTTCATGTGTTCATGTGTATTCGACGGGAGGATGATTTAAGAAGAGCCCCGTTGATGGTTAACCTTTAGCTGGCATCACACACACACACACACATACACACACACATACACATACACATACACACACACACACACACACACACACACACACCGCGCGGTCGCTCTCTGGCTGGGAGTGCAGGACGCAGGAATGTCTGGAGACCGGAGGTTTTAGGTGAACATTCCACTGTCTCGGGTGTCAGACGCCGTCCCTCCGCCTCTTGAGCTGAAGGGAAGACGACGTTTCCCTTCAGCTTGCTTTGAAATATTTTGGGCTTTTCCTTCATTTGTTGTTTCTGTACTTCTCTTTCTTTCCTCCCTCCTCCCTCCCTCCCTCCCTCTCTCCTCTCTCCTCCTCCCTCCTCTCTCCCTCCCTCGCTCCCTGCCTCCCTTTTTCTGGATTAGTCACGGCAGTAGCTGTCATGGTCGTTAACACTGTGAGCTCACTGCACGCATGACCAGCACCACCCTGGGAGGCTCCACCCTCCCAACACCGGGAGACTCCACCCTCCCACACCGGGAGACTCCACCCTCCTGACACGGGGAGACTCCGCCCTCCTCCTCCCTCCCACCACAGTCACAACTGTGTGCTGAGCAGAGCACACACACACACCGACACACACACACACACACACAGGAGCAACACACGCTTACTTCTCCATATCTTCACCCTCCTGTTGCCATCTCTACCGGCCGTTGACCCCCCCGCCGCCCCCCCCCCCCCCCCCGAGTGGGGTAGGGCATACATTTGACCTGGTGACCTCTCGGTGGCGGTAGGACCCTCGCTCGCCTGGTGTTTGGAGAAGAAAAAAGAACGGGACTCACTGACGCTGTTTGCCTGTTCGTCCATCCCAGGTAAGTGTTGCTAACCGCTAACTGCTAACTGCTCTGCCTCTGGCTTCCTCTCCGTCGCTGCGTACCGACCCAGCAGGTTTATAGCAGACAGTCTGAGCCGCTCCCCGAACACCACAGCCTGGAGGTAGTGGACCGGCTCCACCTGACGGGGGGGAACCCGAGATAAGGTTCCAACATGAGGGCTGAGGTGTGGTCTGCTTTTTCGCACCCGATGCCTTTGGGGTGCGGCTGCCAGCGTGAAAGTCATTTTTATTTACAGTCAACTTAAGATAAGATAAGATAGAACTTTATTAATCCCAAAGGAAGACAATTTGGCATAATTGAAGTGTAATACTGTGATAATAATAATGGTTATGTATTATACCACGAGCGGTGAGCGGGATTTTGTCATTCCAAGCGGCTTCGAAAACTGTTTTCATCTCCAGTTTTTGACATCACAAGTGGGAGTGGGAGTGTCCTCCACCCAGATGTGTGGTGGATAGATCAGCCTACCAGCCTCCTACCCAGTGGACTGTAGAAACTGGTACGAGGCTGATCTATCCACCACACATCTGGGTGGAGGACACTCCCACTCCCACTCGTGATGTCACAAAAACCGAGATTCTGAAACCGCTCGGACGGGCTAATCACCACGTCTCCTTTAAGCAAACCACTGAACACACAGGATCTGCGTTTCCAATTTGAATAAAACAGGAGGGACCAGTTTACGTCCTTAGACCCGCAGCCTTGTGTTGGAGGAGACACACTAGACCAGGACACTAGACCAGGACACTAGAGCAGGACACTCGATGAGGACACTAGACAAGGACACTAGACGAGGACACTAGACGAGGACGCTAGACGAAGACACTAGAGCAGGAGGTAGACAGGAAGTGAAATGCCTCTACTTCTGCACACTGTAGTGTCAGCCTCACCTTCTGACCTCATCTGGTCACAACTCTTCACTTCCTGAAAGGCTGACATCGGCAGACAGACAGACAGGCAGACAGACAGACAGGCAGACAGAGAGACAGAGAGGTAGACAGACAGACAGGCAGGCAGAAAGACAGACAGACAGAGAGGCAGACAGACAGGCAGACAGACAGACAGACAGAGAGGCAGACAGACAGACAGAGAGGCAGACAGACAGACAGAGAGGCAGACAGGGAGGACAGACAGGAGGACAGACAGACAAAGAA
>PIJE02005321.1:5000-19563 GCA_002895965.2 Coryphaenoides rupestris | reverse complement strand
ATGTCTAGTATCTCACTCAATACATACAACTATAATCTGTGATTTAAAGCTGAAATTACTCCACGTGCAACATGGCTACCTGAAAGATGCACCCCTTCTTCCTGGGCTACAAGGGGGAAGGTTACTGTGAGGCCAGTGCCTGGAAATCTATTTCAGAAACGATCCAAAGACAATGTGGAATAAACACGCTCCAATGATGATGGCCTTTACATAAAAATACGCCATAATTTCCATTATTGTGTTCAAGGGCAGCGCTCCGAATTGGGCAATATTTGCTTGCTTTTTTTTTTTGTCCCCCTGGCCTCCACCCTCATTGTGTGCAGCTACTGGGTGGCAGTGGAGGTGCTGCGGGTGGGGGTGGGGGTGGGGGTGAGATAGGGGGCTGGGATGATGGAGGTGAGGTGGGGGTCAGGGGTGTCGGGCGTGGACCGCCGCAGCTCCTTTGCCACATCTCCAGCTTTGCCGTCGGCTCAGGGGGCGGGGGGCGCGGCTGCAAGAGGGGGAAATGAAGCGATGCCTGGGTCAGCAGCAGCCCACGTTCAACCGCTCCCATCCATCCAGGTGGAACAAAGTCCTCGCCAACCTCCTCACCCTTCTCCTCACCCTCCTCACTCTCATCACACCCCAGCCCCTCCCCCCTCTCCCCCCCCTCCTGCCGTGGCTGGTGAGGTGACATGGGCCTGGCTTAACACAGACTCATTCATCTGCTAAAGAGCATACACTTTGTTAATCATTCCCCCCCCCGCCCCCCCCCACACACACACACCCCCGCGCACCACACTCTCTGCTTTGCCGTGTGGTTAAGCCAACAAACAAATTGTGAAAACTGTGATGGCACACGGTCGGTGTTACAGGTAGACGGACCCTAGTCCTAGTGGGCGGGGGTGGGGGGGTATCAGGTGCCAGGGACCTAGGTTAACTAGGGTGAGACTGCTCACTTAACTCATCCTATTCCTCTGTTTTAATATTATATTTAAACTATTGCTGGGTGATATGGCCAAAATCTTCTGTAGAAATTTCAGCTTTAAATCACAGATTATAGTTGTATGCATTGAGTGAGATACTAGACATCAGTGACACTGTTAGACCCGACTGTGTCTTGCTGTAGCTACATTGACATGTAAACCATGGGGTATCATCTAAACCTCAAACTTTTTTGTCATAATTGTACACAGCCAAATCTAAATCACACCAACGATTTAACAAACATAGCCTGAAAACATGTTTCTCGATATCTCACAATGTGAGAGATTGAGGTGCTAATTTATACTGCTAATTCAATTCTGAAAAAATGCAAGCGAAACCAAACAACAACCTCAGCTATTTCTTAAAAAAAAAATCCTAATTATGATTGATATATATATAATGTTTTGGAGCTAAAAGTTTCATAGTATTGGGATAAAGTGGTAAATAAATCAAAATACAGGTGGCTAAAACATAAAAAATGTAATGACAAATAAAACAAATCAGAATGAATCAGGAATGCTGCTTTGTGGATCTACAAAGGGAGAGCTAAGTATTTATTTCAGCATTTAACAAGTATTTGCTTTATTTTACTATAATGTATCCAGCAACAACAACTCTTTTTTGCCTGTTTAAATTGAAAACATCTGATTTCACCTGATTGTACCTTTTATTCTGTAAAGGAAGATGGGGATTCAATGTAAGTTAAGAACATCCGCAGTGTTGCTGTGTATTTACTATAAAGGCCTGCCCTGTACCGTAGATTGATCCGGTTTCTGAAACAGTAAACCATCGGTGAAAAAGTACACGCGGACGATACACACAAACATGCACAGACCCCCCCCCACACACACACACACACACACACGTACACACACACAGGGTGTCACTCATACGGTCTATCACTGTCTAACCTCGGGTGCGGGGGAGCTAGGATGACAAACAAGACATCTGTGTCTGAGATTGACGCCGGGGCTAGGAAATGGCAGGAGGCGCCATGAGTCACTGACACCTTCAGTCGGGGGCGAGGAACCGGCAGCCTTACGGGAGCTCCTTATGTCAGCGCTGAAGGGCCCCGTGGCAGAGAGGCAGCGGCCGGGGCCGAGAGACACACTTGCCTGGCACCAGCTGGCGGAGTGACCCAGGCCCTGTGGCGGCTGCCCCCCGCTCGTGCCCCGGCCACGGTGGTGTTACGGGGGGCCGGGGCCCGAGCCGCTCCTGCTGTCTGCCCGGATCAGCTCTATCAGGGAGACGGCTGGGGCCCTGGGACACGGCCCCATGCGGACAACCAGGGCCACGGGGTGGAGTTGACCTTGGAACCCAGTGGAAGTAGGCCAGTTGTCTTACAGAGGGTGCAGCAGCGGGTCCTAAAATAGTGAACATGTCGCCCTGCCACGGATCTAATCAATAACAATGAGGATGATCTGAACGGAAGACAGCACCATCTTGTCAGCGCGGGTGATTGAATGGCAGGAGTGATGAGCGCCTTGAGAGGAGACCATATAACACTTACAGGTTTTTCCCCTGTTCGGCACATTTACTATCAACACACTTTCCACCTGTCAATAATGACGCCCTTCTAGAACTTCACTAATGAGCCCGGTCGGAAGAGAATGGGCGGGATCTGCAGTTTTGCTCCCCAGGGAGAGAGGAGACAGCGTAGCATGCACGCGGGAGAGAGACAGAGAGACAGAGAGAGAGAGAGAGAGAGAGAGAGACATACAGAGAGAGAGAGAAAGCACACAGCTCTATGCCCATAGGCATTTGACGTGCCAGAGAGAGAAAGAGAAAAAAAAAATTCAAAATGAGCCGCAGCAAGGGCAGGCAACCCTCCACCCAGCAGCAAAATCATCAAACTTTTAATGACTTGGGCAATTACCCCCAGTGAGCCTGCTTAATGGCATCCAAAGGACGTCACTGAACACTGAACCACCGCTCACTAAGCTCCAACCACCGCCCTCCCCCTCCACACCCCCCCCCCCCCCACATAACCAGGCTAATGTACACCCTCCCTCTCCCCCTGTCATCATTCTTCCATTTCACTAGGTGAAAGACCTCTGCACACACTCAGAGAGAGAGAGGAACCATGCCATGGGCTCTGCTAATGTTTTTTTGTACTATTCATTAGTCAAATGCCCCCCCCCCCCCCCACGCCACGCCGAATCAGCTGTGGGGTGGCCCTCCTCGGTTCCGGTGGGTCCACCGTCCGAGGGCCATTCCCATGAACGATTGTTGAGGGCGATTGTTAGGGGGAAAAAAAAATCTCCGAGATCTCTTTCGTAACTCCTTATGCAGATGTGAATGGTTCACCATATGACGCTCTGTAACCACCGAGGGACCCACGGACCTTGCGTGATTATGGACCTCGCGATAGGTTGTAGTTGAGTCGGCAGTGGTACATAAGTAGTAATGCTTGTCATGGGTGACACTCTTAACAAGGGATGCCAACAGCACGATCCTGGAGGGAGCCGAGCACCGAAAAGAAGAAAGTGCGCAGCCTTGAAGAGGACATTTGAGCTGTTTTGAGCCGAAAATGGAATATTGGGACCGCCTGGAAAGAACACAGGATGCGGTTGTAAGATCAGAAATCACACATCCTCCAGACTTCTTCTGTGTGAGCTTCTTCTTGCGCAGATCCATTCAAGGTTGAATAATCTGGAACAGGATTCAGGAGTGTAGTAAGTGTCCTGGAGGATCAGGTCGACACACGGAGCGGCAACAAGTATTCTGGAGCAAGCCATTCATACGATACCATATTCCTCTGGCTCGATACCTATTACTTGAAGTTCAGAGGCAAGAATAGTTATTGAAGAGTTACTAAGAAAGGAACCCCTGACGCTCGGACGGGAAGATGGAGTGTGATAGGTGGATCCGTAAGGCAGTGCGTATGATCGATGGAGGGAGCTGTGAGCCAAAGACGCGGTAAGACTTTAAGAAAGACTCATGGTGCAGATTGGCCTTGTCTACTGGAGGAGCAGAACGCCGTTTCAAAATGACACAGTAAATATGCGCCCTCCCAGCCCCAAGCATAGACGAACCAGACAGAAACAGAAAGCCTGCAGGAGCAACCCTCATTTTGCCCCAATAAACAGAAAGCCACAGACCCACACACCGCCTGCAGATATTGACCCGTACAATAATTGCTACCACTACATCATAATGAATAATCATTGATCAAAGACCCGTGCACTTTTCAAGCGGTAGGCTAATTACCTCAAGCTAACTTTAAACATCTTGCTTTGGACGACAAAGCGTGGAGGAGTGAAGCCGATAAATATTAAAATTGTCTCCCGACAATGGCGCCCATATGCTAATGAGTATTCCCCTTTTGGCTAAAACAAGGCTGAAGCCTTCATCAAAGAGCTGGAGCGGGAAATAGAAGATCTGACCGCTAGAAGCTCAGAGGTGAAGCAGCTCTCACACACTGAAGACCACCTCCACTTCCTCCAGACCTTCGGATCCCTGAAGAAACCTCCACCCACCAGGGACTGGACGGCGGTGGAGGTCCGTCCTCCGTCATACGTAGAGACCGTGAGGAGATCCCTGGATCAGCTGGAGGACTCACTGAACATGGAGATGAAGAAGCTGCCTGTCCTGGAATCAGCTCTAAAGAAGTGTAAGTGTGTGTTTAGTTTGATTCATCACAACACACACACAACACACAACACACACTAACTATTTAGATGGAAAGTCCATCCACACAGCAGGAGGTGACGTCTGTTCATTCAAATTATTATTATTATTATTATTATCNCATTGTTGTTTGGGAGCAGGGTTCCCCTCGCTGGTCCGCCCCCCGCCCGTTTCCCGACGGCAGCCAGGAGCGAGGCTTGGGTGCGGGTGCCAGACAGTCCCGAGCGAGGTGACCAACCTCACCGCAGCGATGACAACGGGTGGGATCCCGCAGTGATCTTCCTGGCATTGTGGGAGTTTGGGGTGACACCCGACAGACCTCGTTGTCATCCTCCTCTCGCAGTTCATGGTCTGTCACCCGGACACGTGGGGAGGTAGCGAGTCCACGTCGGGGGGTGGCTCTGGTCATAAAAATGGCCTCTGCTCGCTCCGCCTCCTGTAGCGCATCGTCCAGCGACCGGGGGGCAGCAAGCCGCACATGCTGCCGCAGGCTCTCCGGCAATAACGCACGCAGGAAAACGTGGAGGGCGAGGTCCTCTTGGTCAGCTGGACTGAAACGGGGATATCCACGTTGGGTGTGGAGGCGCACGTCGGCAGCCAGTGCTCCCAGACGCTCCCCCTCCCGCCGATAACAGTTCATCAGCTCCTCCCGGTTTCCTTCGGCGGAGAGGCGCTGACCAAATCGTCTCTCCAACGCGGCGGTGAGGGCCGTGAAGCTACCCCGGTCCACTGGGGGGAAGTCTAACAGGACCTGCGCCGCCGGCCCTTCCAACGCCAAGGCCAGGTGAACTGCCGCCTCCTCGTCCCCCCACCGGCCAAACTGCACCGCCATCCGCACTTGGGCAAGGTACGGCCCCAATGGTGTGGTTCCGCCATATCGTGGGAGCTTTACTGCGCTGTATGACCCCAGGGCGGGCGGGGAGCTGGCCGGTGGGTCATGTTCTGTTAATGGGGAGGTTACCAGCATCCCCTGGCTGCAACTCGGCATGGCAGGCATCGGCGCTGGAGTATCCACCCCGGTCACTGGGTGACGGACGGCCTCCCGTAGGCTGCCACCGAGTGGCCCCCGAAGCTGCTTCTCCCTCGTCGCACGCGGCCCTGGCGTGCTGGCGCCACCTGGTGTAACTGGGAAATACACCCGTCGCTCCATCTCCCGAATAGCGTCCTCAATATCGCGGAGTTCGCTGTCCATTTTTTTTTAATCCCACTTCTGACACCAATGTAACGAACACCGCGGAGGAGCAGGCAGAGAGGAGGCGGACGCGGAATATAATTGACCTTTTATTAACCCAAGAACAGAGAACACTTGCAACACTCGAACTCCTGCAGTAACTCAGCCGCATGGCCACAACACGTGACACACACACAACTTCCCATAATCCCTCGGGGCCCCTTACGTCATCTAGCGGCCGTATGGTGGCCACGCCCCCCCCCTGGCCGCTACAATATTATTTAATTATGGTTATAAACAATATATTAATGTTGTTACTAATTATTGTATTATTATTAGTATTATTGATTATATGATAATTATATGTGTACTTTATACATCATAATAAATATAATGTGAGTATTATAGAGAGAGAGAGAGAGAGAGAGAGAGAGAGAGAGAGAGAGAGAGAGCGCGAGAGAGAGCGAGAGACAGAGAGAGACAGAGAGAGAGAGCGCGAGAGAGAGCGAGAGAGAGCGAGCGACAGAGAGAGCGAGAGAGAGACAGCGAGAGAGAGACAGCGAGAGACAGAGAGAGAGAGAGAGCGCGAGAGAGCGAGCGACAGAGAGAGCGAGAGAGAGACAGCGAGAGACAGAGAGAGAGAGAGAGCGCGAGAGAGCGAGAGACAGAGAGAGATAGAGAGAGCGAGAGAGCGCGATAGAGAGAGCGAGAGACAGAGAGAGAGAGAGCGAGAGAGAGCGAGCGACAGAGAGAGCGAGAGAGAGAGCGAGAGAGGGAGCGACAGCGCGAGAGAGAGAGCGAGGGAGATTGCGAGAGAGACACTCGCGCTCGTCAATGTCACGTGTCTCTCGTCAGCCAATCAAAATGGAGGAGGGGGCGGGGCATATCAACATGACGTCAGTCATGAGACTCAAAGAAACGCGTCCTGTGGACACGCTAACATATTTTCTTTGTGTCCACAGCCATCACTTCCACGTTATTTAAATGACTCCTATGTGATGGACTCCCTCATCAGTGTATCTCTGTGTGCTTTAGCAGACTAATCATGTCTTGTTCTCCCATCAGATGGCTGTGAACTCACACTGGACCCAAACACAGCCCACAGACACCTCTCTCTGTCTGAGGACAACAGAAAGGTGACGCGGGTTAGAGAGCAGCAGTCTTATCCTGATCACCCAGAGAGATTTGACTACTGGGACCAGGTGTTGTGTAGAGAGAGTCTGACTGGCCGCTGTTACTGGGAGGTAGAGAGGAAAGGACGTGTTTCTATAGGAGTGACATACAGAGGAATCACAAGGAGAGGAGGGGGTGATGACAGCTGGCTTGGAGGGAACAACAAGTCCTGGAGTCTTTATTGTTCTGATGATCGTTACTCTGCCTGCTACAACAATAGTAGAACAGACATAAGTCTCCTCCCCTCCGGCTCTAACAGAGTAGGAGTGTATGTGGACCGGCCTGCTGGCACTCTGTCCTTCTACAGAGTGTCCCCACATGTAGTTGGCTCCTCAGACACACTGACACACATCCACACCTTCCAGTTCACATCCACCCAGGAGCACCTCCACCCTGGGTTTGGGTTATATGGTTATGGTTCCTCAGTGTCTCTGTGTCGGTTGTAGAAGTAAACACACAACACACACACACACACATACATGTCTAGAAATATATTTTCTATGATGAATCATGAAAGGAAGTGACTTTTAAGATCTTTAAGAGGTTAACTAAGCAGGTTCTTTATCAAGATTGAATTAAAAAATGTAAATGTCATTTTAAATGTGTTTTTAATACTGATTGATGGTAAATCAGATATACCATTTTTTTCTCAATATTTTCATGCATTATTTTTTGTAATAAGTGTTTGTATATCAGTTTTTATTTTCCTAAGCCTACTATGGAACCTGATTTAAATCAGATGTAATATCATATTAATAATGCAAGTGGTCTGTGTGAAAAGCTAATGAAGTTCATGTTGTGAATGACTTTACAGTGAATATTGATTCCTTGTGTTGTGTGTGGAACAACACGGCAGCAGAACACGTTCAGTTCTTAGAGATATGTGCTCACCTGCTTATGATTCATAATGTCTGCTACTTCTATTATCTTAGTCCTTCTGTTTATTGTAGACATGTTTCTGTTGTATTTGTTAATAAAGCATAATGGTAATAAACAACTCAATTGATCCAACTGAATGTTGTCGTGTGTTCAGCCGATGATTCTTCCCGTTTCTTTATTCCTGTAAAGTATATATTAATATATACTCGCTTACATGTTAGAAAAAAAATACTGACAAAAAGGGGTCGTTTCTTCCCCCCCCAAATGGGCAACTTTAAAGAGCAAATAGATTGGAAACAAACAAAAGGTAAAATGCAACTCAAGTTCACTGACATCATCCACTTCAGAAACACACTCAAAACAATCACAACACACACCCCTGTCCCACATACCCATGGGGAGGAGAGAAAAGTACAATGAAAAAATATTCAACTCTGGGACTATGCAAATTACTACAAATAAACAACAAACCCCAACTTATAATAAATAAATAAAAACACTGACAGGAGCATTGTAGGGCCCATACATACATTGCA
The DNA here is from genome assembly GCA_002895965.2 of Coryphaenoides rupestris. Taxonomy (NCBI): domain Eukaryota; kingdom Metazoa; phylum Chordata; class Actinopteri; order Gadiformes; family Macrouridae; genus Coryphaenoides; species Coryphaenoides rupestris. The sequence continues at coordinate 11,208 of PIJE02005321.1, read as the reverse complement.
CTAAGGAAGATGTGTGTGTGTGTGCACAGGTTGAGGTTGCAGAAGGAACTTTACAGAGAAGGACATTTCCACAGCAAGTCACTTAATACAGAGCTCCATGCCTTTATGACTTACTATGAAGTGTTTTTGGGGTTTGTTTTTAATGGAGGCAAGTTGTGGTTGTGGTAACTGGGCCGGTTCTATGTAGACCACCAGGTTGGCTGGGCCTCAGGTTAGAGGTCTTGTGCTCAATGGATTTCACACCATTTTGCTTGGGAACATTTGAAGTGAAATGGCTTCATAAAGCATCTATGAGCGCTTGTTATGTCTCGACACTCATTGTATCAGGTCTGTTTATTTACATATTCAGTCCAACGCTTTGCGCTCATTCAAATTACAGCAAAGCTACGATGACGCGGTGGGTGGCCCGATGTTTGCTTTCTCGGTCCCCGGGGGTCCCTTGGCGGGTGACCTGGCCCTTGAGAAGGATAGTCAGGGTCTTGGACCGGAGCGCCGGTACACCTTTAAGTGCACGCTGACATTTTCCATCGCTACCGACGGGGGAGAAACGTTAGGTACTGTGATGTACGTGTGTCAATGACAAAACTCTGGTTTTGAGGATTTGAACGCCAAACGTGTTAGCTTGTAGAACGACCAATCGGAAGCGTTAGCTGTGAGAACAACACTTCTTAAATAAAAAAGGAAAATGCTCTTTGAATTAACATAAACTCGTCAGCATGTTAAGTAAATAAATAAAATAAAATGAAAAACACCACACAAATTAAGGCTGAGTTTCAACTCCTTCGGTCACTAATGATTGCCATTCTAGCAAGGTTATCTGTAAAAGCTTTAAAAATAAATCATGAAATGGCCTGTCGCATAGAATAACGTTTACCAACCATAACAACAGCCAGAAGCACAGCAAAAATATATAAAAAGGGAAGAACATAAGGGACCGCTTAATCCACAAGAAAGGGGCTTTAGCATCCATGAAAAATCCTCGGAGGTGAGTGTTGCTCATCACAATCTGGACTCAGGGTCTGGCGGCGGCGGCGGGCGGCGACGTGACGGACAGCCGAGGGCGAACCGCGAGGTCGGAGGCCGATCAAAACAAATCCTCCGTTCTCCCGTCCGCCGGGCGGCCCTGTCGTGCGGTTAAAGCCGGCATCTCGTGTTGCCGCGCACACACACACACACACACACACACACAAGCACACACACACACACACACACACACACACACACACAACACACACACACACACACACACACACACACAGCACACACACACACGCACACGCACACGCACACCACACGCACCACACCACACCACCACACCAACCAACACACACACACACACACACACACACACACGACGCGCCACATGCTTATTGTATTTAAAGAATTTATCTCCGTGACACCTTGACTTCGCTCTAATAGAGTTTTGTCAGCCTTTTGTTTTGCAACGGGAGCCGCCGCCGGTTGTCGCCGTACCTGCCAGTCATCCTCTCGCTCGAATAAAAGAATAATCCATACGCCACCATACAGAGAAACAAAAAGCAGTCGGAAATAAAAGCCGAGAAAAAGAACCGTCTCTCATCCATAAACAAACATGCGCCGCGGTTATAAATGTCCCCGTTGCGGCGCGAAGGGTTCCTGGAGTGCAAAGCACGCTGGGGGATGAACACCGGTCTCTCCAGGGGAGCATTGAGTTTCTCTCCTTAGACGTATGCTGCCTAATATATTCTGTGATGCCTTTCAGAAATCACGGCTTTATATATATATATATACAGTATATATACTGTATATATATATATATATATACACACAGTATATATATGCTGTGGCTGGAGGATATCGAGCTACTCCAATACATCGAAGCCTACCGCTCAAAGAAGAAGTCACCTCGCACCTCGAGAACATCCGTCTCGCGGGCGACCTTAATCTGCCTCGCGTCGGCTTTAATCAAAAGCGAAGACTGCCCTCTGGAAACACTGGTACACTGGCATCCGCAGGGTTTAGCCGTACGGTGGACGGCTAAACCCTGTCGATGCCAGTGATCCGCGCCAGTGACGCGGAATTGTGAATCGTTGCAGCGTTGGGGTTTCGTTTATTTTGCCACTCAGTAGTGTCCGGCGCCAATGTAGGACCAAAAAGAGTAATATTGGAAGAAAAAACAAATGTCTCTTGTACAGACTTACCGGCACGTCAGTCACAAGATCGGAACAGGCGACTTCAGTCACAAATCGGTATTTATATCTTCGGCCCCCCGATGTTAATTTGTTTGGGGTTTTTTTTTCCCGCAGACAAATCAAAAGCCCTCTAATTAGTCCGGAAAAAAAATTAAAATAAAAGAATAACTCGACACACTCCAATGGGAAGAGGGCAACCGTTTTTTTTTGCATGGAAAACAAGCCACTTGGGCACTCATTCAGGGCAGGAGGTGAACAAGCAGGAACACTGATGTGTGATTGGCCTGACGTAACCTTCCGGGAGAGTGGGAGTAAGAAGAGAGAGAGAGAGAGAGAGAAAGAGAGAGAGAGCGAGCGAGAGAGAGAGAGAGAGAAGAGAGGATGAGAGGACCTGGAGAGGAGCCGGCCCTCCATCCAGCCCTCGCCGAGTGATGCTCAACCCAGCGTGTGTTCAGCCCACCGTCTCATTACCCCCTTCGTTCTCCTCCGGGGGGGCCGCCGGCTCCGCTCTCAGAATAGAGCAATTAAGGGCTAAAGATGCACATTTGCAGAGGAGAAGACCACGCAGATTGTTGTGCGACGCCAGGAGGACGGCCAGCAACACGCAGAGCAACTCCTCCGTCTCTTTGGCGGCCTCAGCACCACCGCCACCGACCACCACCACCACCACCGCCGTTGCCGCCGCCACCGCCACAACGTTTGCAAGAGCGGAAAAAAGTCGGACTGAACTCGAACGTCGATGATTGCTCAATTAAGAGGCAGGAGAGGTTTTTGCTCTATTTCTGGGTCCGCTTTAATTCACAGAAAGACGGCATCTTCTTGGATTCAAAAGGGCAAACCCTGCACCCCTGTTACGTCGCCCCCCCCCCCCCACCCATCCTTTTCGGTCTAAGTGACGAATGCGGACGACAATTTTGATAAAATTGGTCCAGTATTGAGCGAGAGAGCGCCTCAGCACTTCCCATAATGCCCGCCATGATTTTGTCACACAGTTCTTATAATAGTGACAAAACAAGCACTTTTGCGGGGGGACGTCCATTGACGGGGCCCCCGTTGGCCCCACCAATAAAAAAAAAGTTAACTTCCCGACGAAGGCTGAAGGCTGAAGCGCTCTCGCTCGATGCCGGACCGATTTCTAAAAGGCGTTGTCCCCCCAAGTTCGTCACTTACATCCAAAGTGACGGAAAAAAAAAATCCAGGGGTCCGGGGCTGAAAAATTCCTCAAGTCATCCGTTAAATGCTATTTCCCGCTATTGCACGTGTTTGCAGTATTTGTACCCTTCGGAGCGGTTGTAGCGCCGGTGGGGGGACGGCGAGCGCGGGAGTGGGAGTGGGAGCGATGAATACAGTCGTGTTTATTGGGGACACTAATGAGAGACACACCGGACGGGCCCCTTTGGTCCATCGATACCGTTGAAGCGGAGCTCGACCTCTCCGGACAAAGAAGCCAATTTGGCCTCCTCCGCATTGATCCGTCTGCAAACAAACAAAACCGAAACCGAACCGAAGAAAGACTCCGGCCTTCTCCCGAGAAACACACACACACACACACACACACACACACACAGTCCCATTGTGTGAAAACATCTTGGTTTTTCCCAACACCCGTGCGCGTAGCCGATGCCAAGGTGCCGCGGTTCTTGGCAGCAAAGAGCGAGGAAAAACAACCACAAAAAAACAACCACAAAAAATGAGAGAGAGCGGCGTTGGCAGAGAGACTCACCTGCCGACCTGAGCAACAAACAGAACAACACAACACAACAGAGAGGACTCGGGCGTCCTCCAGGGGTGCCCTCTCCGCCGAGATACATTTACATTTAGGAGCGTTTGGCATTTGACGCTTTTAATCCGACACGACTTACAATAAGTACATTTGTCAAAGGGGGACGGCGATATACCCCCCGTGGCGCATAAAGATAAGAATAGAGCGGGGGGGGTTCAAGCGTTCATAATCGCCGTCGAGTTCCATAATTGCGTAACGGCCGGGGGATAAGAGCAGGAGTGGCCGTTCCGAGTGCCTCGCTAACAATACCTCACGTCTTTCTTGGCAGCGTCGTCAGCGCTCGGCTTCCCTACGGGGTACGACGGCGGCGCAGCGCCCCCGTCTCCGCGGGACGGAGGGGGGGGGGGGGGGGGGGGGGGCCTGCCGGACCTCGCCAACCTTGACCCCCCCCGGCGCAACCGCATAAACGATACGGCGACGATGGAACAAACGACCCCACCTCGAACCAATGTGTTCTTGGCAACCAATCATCCTCATCCTCATCCTCATCCTCCTCCTCATCATCATCATCCACCACCACGTCCATTTCTGTGGAATGCACCTTCTTATTGCTTACATTCCTTGCTTGGTAAAAAGAAACTCAGAGGGAATAAAGCTCATTCTGATTCTGATTCTGATTCTGATTCTGAATTCCGATTCCGAAAATCGCTAACTCAGGGGAGGAACGAGAGAATTCTGCACGTAAATCCAATTCCCGCCGCGGAACACCCTGGGAAGTAAGTAAGTGCAGGGTACCTCTCACGACTCCCTTCCTGCTACAGGAGAGGAGTGGCGCAGAGAGGTAAGGTAATAAAAGACGAAAAGAAGAAGAAGAAGAAGGAGGATGGAGGAGGAGGATGGAGGAGTGGAGATGGAGAGAAATGGCTGACGGTGAAGGCGGTGGGGGCAGCATCCTGCCTTTCATTTAATTTAAGGTCGTGCAGCTGTTCCCGCCGCACGTTGGCGTTAGCGCTCATCCGTCTTCCGGCCCGGCGGACGCCTGACAGCGTAATACGCATAAGCAGGGGCTCCGGGCCGCCTTTATTACGGGACACGCCGTGATGGATATTGGCCGGCCCAAAGGCAGCTGGTTGAATGGTGCTCGGCGGCGGCGGCGGGCGGCGGCTGGTGGTGGCGGTAGCCCCTCAACGTGATGGAGCAGGATCCATCGAGGGGCTCTCTAACAAGGCAGCCTAATCCCTGTTATTCCACCAATTCTTCCGTCGTCAGCTGTCTCTCTCATCACTCTCTTCTCTCTCTCTCCCCTCACTCTCTCTCTCTCCCCTCACTCTCTCTCTCTCTCTCTCTCCTCTCCCTCACTCTCTCTCTCTCTCCCTCACTTCTCCCCCCTCTCCTCTCCCCTTCCCCCCCCCCCCGTGTCAGACCGCTCCGCCACACATCAGGTCACGTCGAGCACATGAAGCCAAGGATAACGGCTGCGCGACAAACAACACACTGGAGTTCATGTAAATGTAAATGTTACGGCTGGAGGTGGAGGAGGAGGTGGAGGAGGAGGTGGAGGTGGAGGTGAGTGACATGTGAGACTGTCTGTCTCTCTCTCTCACTCCCACTCCCTCCCCCTCCAGCATCCCTTGACCCCCCCCATCCACCATCATCATCATCATCATCATCATCATCATCATCTCAGTCTCGGCATCAACCTTGTAAGCCCGCGAACGGTAAACGTGTCACCCTCGGCAAAATAAAGAAATAAATAAATCCATCAAAAAAAGGACTTTCTTTCCGGGCTCGTTTGCACTTTTAAGTTAACCGATTCTGATGTGGCAGAAGTGGGTTATCTGGTGGTGGTGGTGGTGCGGGTGGTGGTGGCGGTGGTGGAGGAGAAGAAGGAACAGAGGGAAAGGGAAGGGGAGGGAAAAGAAGAAGAAGAAGACGAAGACGAAGAAGAAGACACAGCGACACAGCCGAGATGAATTCTGAGTGTGCCGAATCCCCTCAGCTCAGGGGGGGGGGAGGCGGGTGGCGGGTGGTGGGTGGTGGTTGTGGTGGTGGTGTGGTGGTGGAGGGTGTGGGTGGGGGAGAAAGAAAGAGAGAGAAAAAATTGGGAACAAAGTGTAAGTGGGCAGTGGGTGGTGCGCGGTGGCGTGGTGTGGTGGGTGGCGGTGGTACCAGAGGATTAGAACCCAGACTTAGTGTTGCAACGCTGTGCAAATGTTCACACCGGGGGATGTTATTCTGAGAGCACGGTGTGGTGTGTGTGTGTGTGTGTGTGTGTGTTTAAACACGGTTTAAACACACACACACACACACACAC
>PIJE02005320.1:0-10797 GCA_002895965.2 Coryphaenoides rupestris | reverse complement strand
ATTTCCGGCGAATTGGCGCGAAAATGTACGTCTTGTGGCGTATACTGAGGTGTGAGTTCAACCGTAACTGACGACAACGGGCGACTTGTGCTTTTATTTTATTTTATTGTATTTTATTGTATTTTATTTAATTTGATTTCATTTCATTTTTTGCTGGGGAACCTCCGTCAACCAGGGTGGGTGGTGGTTGGGTGGGTGGTTGGGTGGAGGGGGGGGAGGGAATATGGGAAGATGCTTCAGTTGAAACCTGCGAGTGGCTTTAAGACGCACCGCCGCCACCACCACCAGCAGCAGCAGCAGCAGCAGCACCAACACCAGCAGCAGCAGCAGCACCGGTCCTCTCCACCGCCGCGGTGCTCACAACCCGCCCGTACGACGAAGACGACGACGACGATGGAGGGAACCGAGAGGAGGAGGACGGCGGGCTGTGATGGTGTCTTCTAACAGACTGCGGACTGCGGACGATACGATACAGTTGACTTTTCTTCTTGCTTCTTGAGAGAGGGAAGTTGTCGCGGACGAATCGTCACCCGTCAATCATCACCCATCACCCATCAATCAACAATTGTGTTGTGATGAGACTCTGAGACGCTCTCGACGTCTCCGTTCTGCGTTACTTTTTTGAAAGCCGGGACCGTTTCTCCACATCAGTAGACCTCATAACCCGAGGAGGAGGGGTGATTTGTGTGGGCTTTATTTTATTTTTATTGTATTTATTTTTTTGGGGGGGTGGGTGGTTGGTGGGGGAGGAAGGGGGGGGCAATGCAGTCACGCAGAATGACATTTTGGGGAGATCTTTGCTCTCCGGTGTCCCGCTAAACCGGTATACGGGGACCACGAGGAGAATCTCTTTACGACTCAAGACTACGGTGGGAATTTCTAGGGGGTTCGCAGCAAGTGGGGGAGGACAACCTGTGCATCCCTCCCTCCCTGCCTCCCTCCCCTCAATCCCTCCCTCCCTCCATCCATCCATCCATCCCTAACCTCTCAACAGGGGTGTTGAATGGTGAAAACATTTTTCTCGGGAGAGAGAGAGAGAGAGAGAGAGAGAGAGAGAGAGAGAGAGAGACGCGCTTTTGACACAGTTGGTGTCCAGAAAGTGTATTCAGATAACTGCTTTCTCTCTCTAACTCTCTCTCTGTTCTTTCTCTTGTCTCCCCCCGTATCCCTCTCAATCCCTTGCTGTCTCCCTGCCTCTCTCCCACCTTTTCCCTGTCTCGTTCTGTTTGTCTCCCCCCCCCTCTCTCTCCAACTCCCCCCCTTCCTCCTCCTCCTCCATCTCTCTGTCTGTTTCTCTCTCTCTCTCTCTGTGTCTCTGTTCTCTCTTGCTGGCTCAGCCCCTATGTCTCTCTGCCCTCCTTTCTCTCTCTCTCTCTCTCTCCATATCTGCCCATGTCTCTCTCTCTCTCTCTCTCTCTCTCTCTCTCTCTCTCTCTCTCTCTCTCTCTCTCTCTCTCTCTCTCTCTCTCTCACACACGTATTCTCTCATTCATAAACTAGTGTGTGGTTCATATGGACACATACATATTCTGTTACACACCAAATTATGTCATACAGTACAAGTAGGCCTAGATACATGTATCTGCACTGTGTGTGTGTGTGTGTGTGTGCGTGTGTGTGTGTGTGTGTGTTGCCTGCCATCCGTCCAAGATACAGCAGAATGACACCTAATTTGAGGCAGACAGGTCAGCGTGTTCGTTAGCCTGATGGATGGAGGGATGGATGGAGACAGGCGAATGGATGGAGGGATGGAGGGATGAACGCCCTGGGGGGTCATCAATATGGCCGACAGGTGGACTTTACCAAACGGCAATTTATGTTCCCAATTACACGTACGTAAGTCCATAAAGGTTGAAATGACGTGTGTAGTTTCACACACAGAGGCACCGCTACGATGCGCCATTGTTTTTAAACAGTAAGTATCTCTTAATAAGAGATGGCTAAATAGCGGCTGGCTTATGTTGTGGCGATAACAATGAGCTAGTAGCGATGCTGACAGCTAGAATGCATTGTTTAGCTTAATTCATCCCGTGCTACAGTGTGTGTGGGGGTGGCGTGATAATAAACAGTTAAACACACATCGCCCAATTGTCGCAAGCGTGTGGAAATGTGCTCATTTGCGCGGGGTTTCAATGGGTAAATGAAATGCGGCCTTTGTTTTCCCGCCATTTATTTCAATTATCATCATTAAAGATCCACAGTCGATGAAGTCTGTATGAATTTAATCTCCCAGGAGTGTGTGTCGCTGTGATCATTAGCACCACGGCGGTGCCCACTCCCGCGCTTACCGTACCTTATTTAAATACAACTGCTTCAGAAGTCATTCTGAAACCGTTGTTCGTTACTTTGGTCTTTCCTGGGGTTCTGCTCTAAGAAGAGGCGAGCGTGGTTTGGAGGGATCTATCGATTTTCTGATTATCAAATTATAAAACAAGGAAAAACCAAGGTTTATTCGAGGGCTACAATGAAATGTGTGTTTCCAAAAATGCCAACTACCGTTCAGAGAGAGATTAAGCATTTTCTAACGAAACCTGTGGCCCCACCCACTCCTGGAAAACTGTCCGAATAATGTGTAAATAAACTGCACAGAGATATATTTTGCGTATGTGAACACAGGTACATATATCTATAAAAACCCTGGCCCACCCACGGATAATGCGTACTGCGAGAGCAGAGCGTCTAAACTTAGACTTAGTTAAGAGCCTGTCTTGTGCTAGCTCAACAGGGGAATAGATGTTTACTCTGGAACGTGAAGGCAAGACAGGGGGCTCACATGTGTGTGTGTATGTGTGTGTGTGTGAGAGAGAGAGAGTGTGAGATTAAGAGAGAGAGAGAGAAAGTATTTGCATGTGTGTGTGGGTATGTGTGTGTTTAAACGTTACGAGCGATGACAAGCTTGCCCCATGTGCCTAAAACCCTGCACAAAATGGCTGTCACTAGACATCACGTCTCGCCCGTTGCCGCCTTGGAACAAATCTGCGTGGGGAGGAGGAGGCGGGAAATATGCTGCGGTCCTGACGCTCACCGCTCACGCTCACCGCTCCCTCGCTAGCCGGCTAGCTAGCTAGCTGTAGCCACCGCCGCCTCCACCACTCCACAATCAATGGCTCACACTTCGGCCCATTAGCGCTCAGCGGCGGCGCGGTGTCAGCCATGCAAAAGGGCACAATGAGCTTGTCACACAAGCGGTGAGCCAGGAGGAGACCCCTCCACCCCCCCCCACCCTCCCCCACACCCACCTCCACCCCCATCTCCAGCCTCAGCCTGCCCTGCCCAGCCAGGGATCGACCCAGGAACCAAGCTCCTGTCTATGGGTGACCTGCTCTACGCTGGCTGCTGTGCTGTGCTGTGTGTGCATTTAGTGGTCGTGCACAGCATGCATGCAGACACACACACACACACATACACACACACACACACACACACACACACACACACACACACACACACACGCACACACACACACACACACGCTCACACGAGTTGGCTCACATATATTGCTGGCCTTATGGATTTTTTTAGTGCCCTCCATAAGGTCTCTATTTAAAGTTGTGACTCGAGTCCCCCTCACATTAAATCCCCCCCACCCATGCTACAAAGACACCTTCATCATCGCCATTATCATCACCATCATCCTCCTCCTCATCATCATCATTATCATGATAATTGTCATCATCATCATCATCGGATTCATCAGCAGTCTCTCTCACACCTGTCTGTCTCTCTCTCCCTCTGTGCCTCTCTCTCTCTCTGTCTCTCTGTGTCTCTCCCTCTCCTCTGATGATGTATGTTCTCATGCCTTGGGAGTCTTGTTGCCCTGCTGTTCCCCCTGCATATGTCCCCCCGACCGCGTGCACGTGTACCTGTCTTGTCCACTTGTGGAGTTTGGAAAAGTGTGTGTGTGTGTGTGTGCACTGGTGTGTGTGCTTGTAAAGATGTGTGTGTGTGTGTGTGCGTGTGTGTGTGTTTGTGTGCGCTATGCCCTGCGAAGACTCATTTTCCCAGCAGGCCCTGTCAGGCTGTTTCTGGGCAACCCGAGTTCACAGCTGTGGGGCATTGCTGTCACAGAGTTACTTAACACCTCCACCCCTCCTCTCCTCCTCCTTCTCCTTTCCTCTCTTCTCCTTTCCTCTCTTCTCCTATCCTTCTCTCCTCCTCTCTTTTCTCCTCCCTTCTTTTTCTTCTGTTTTCCCCTGCTCTCCTCTCCGATTTTCTCTCCTTTCGTTTTCCATTCTGTAACTTTCGTCTCCTCACCACTCATCTCCTCCTCCTCCTCCTCCTCCTCCTCCTCCATTCTCCTGTTCTCCTATTTTTTCCTCTCCTTTCCTGTCCATCTCCTCCGTCATTCCCTCCCTTTCCTCCTCGTTCTTCTGCTCCTTCTTTTTGCAGCCCATCCCTCCCTCTCTTCCCATTTCCTCCCACCTCCCCCTCCTCCTCCTCCTTCTCTCTCCTCCTCTGGTCTCTTCTACCTAAGCGCTAAGCCCTTTCTTATCCATCTATCTATTCTATTAAGTAGGTCAATATCATTAGTCCACACAGGCTACATCCCTGCAGAACAGGGGGCCATAGAAGGTATGATGTGTTATTCCATCCGTGATGCGCAGAGCAGACCACTGGCTCCCCATTTAAGACTACAAATGAGATGATTGCCTTGGAATAATAACAGCCTGATTTCATGTGGAGCTTCTCGGTTTTGTCGCCAGCAGTGCTTTGGCCAGACTGATTTAGTAAGAGAGTTAGGCGCAGGCTAGAGTAGCATAGAGGGGCCTTACACACCTGAGCTGTTTTCCCACCCCCGATAGTATGGTTCTTTTGGAGTTGGTTTGTGGTGTGTGGTTGGTTCAAACTCTGGTCCGCTTGAAAACACAGGGGTCTCTTGGTCTGCTTTCAAGTGAACTCTGGTCCGTTATGTAGTGTGAACCTGCCCAACTATAGGAAGCGAAACCAAACGTACACTTTTGTGAATGGACACTTTTGCCGCAAACTGTAAATAATAACATACATATTCAGCTTCAGGAATACGTGAACTCGATAACAAATTAGTCGCAGTCAGATGTTTTGCAAGTCAGGAGATGAAAGCACTCATCGAAATATGGTCGGGTGCAAAACCACTGCCGAATAGTTAGTGGTTGTGTGTGTTGTAGAATGGTGAATGGTGGAAACCGGATTCATGTAAAATTAGCCAAAGTAAAAATGAAAAAACCCAAGACCGCACTATGTTGTTTTTGTTGCTCACAAATGGAACCAAGTACCAACTTCAGCCCCTGAATCGGATTCAGAGTATACTGAACGACTGGGGTTAAAAACGCCCTTATTTCTACTCTAGATTTGGCCGGCGGAGTGGCCAATAAAATTTGATGGTGGGCGTGTGCCTCCCCAGCCCCTCCCCCCCCATTGTTGGAAGTGCCCCTGGTCTTTATACAATCATAACAAATAGATATAAACATAAAAAAAACTCTCACATTGAATTAATTCGTTGTATTGCTATTCAAACCGCTCTTTCTTAAAGCAGGATTTATATAAGATATATTTGTTTCTCAATACTCACTTGAAACCATGAAATGACATTGACATAAACATATTTTAATACTGATTCTGTTAACATTGAATTTAATGGGGCTTAACAAAGAGGGCAGATATTTAAGTACCAAATACGTACTTCCCCTGCCAAGTATTAATCAATTCCATAAAATAAAAAGGCATTTTAAAGGTTCTGACTTATATCTAAACAGCTTTATTCACATGTGTGCCGTTGTGTATCGCAAAACGCATTTATTCCCCTGTCACATAAACTTACCTCGTTACTTGTCCTGGCAACAGCAGTAAGGAACTAGCAATGGAGTAGCAGAGCAGTGCACTAGCGTAGCAGTGGACAGCAAGGTTTCTCTAGGGTCAGAAGTTACCCAGCATGAAAATATATATATTTGCCCTCAAAAATGTGTATGACAGGGGTCTTTAAATGTCCCCGTAAAATATAAATATTTGTATTTCACTCTGTATTCGCAAAGCACTTTTAATTTTTTTTATTTATATTGGAATCGTTGAATGTTGGTCTGTCATGCAACATCGCAAAGATAGGGTTGTCTCAACATTTGATCAACATATTCCTGGAAATTGAAAAACCTCTAGCAGTATGGGCTACAAATTCAAAGCTCAACTCTGTCTGTCTCTCTCTCTCTCTCACACACACATTCTCTCTCTTTCTCTCTCTCTCTCTCTCTCTCTCTCTCTCTCTCTCTCTCTCTCTCTCTCTCTCTCGCCTCTCTCTGTTTGCTATTAAGTGTGTGTGTGTGTGTGTGTGTGTATATACAGTATGTGTGAGGTTTGACTTGGACTAATTATCAAATTTTTACCCATGTAGAAAACACACACACACACACACGCAAACACACACACTGCCACCTCCTAAAAACATTAAAACATTAGTGCTTATGATAAATATCACCAGTGTGGGTGTTGAATGCGCTACATTAGATGTGTGAAGTGGGGTGTTTGTGTACACAAACAGTTTGCTAATCTGTGTGTGTGTATGTGTGTGTGTGTGTGTATATGTGTGTACACACATTAGTGCATTTCTTTTAATTATGTGAGAAAAAAAGATTACTTTATTCAAAGCTGCTCAGTATTCAGGTACCGAGTACCAACTGGCAAAAAATCGATATTTTTCTGTATATCCTCAAACTGAGCCGAAGTTTGGTTCAAAGTCTGTGTTCAAACTGGCTGCAGGCAGTTGGTACAATTATTTGCCAAGATAAAAAGAAACACGGACATAAAAGACAAAAAAAAATGTAGAAAGAGGGCTGGTGCTCGAGTTGCGTCATACCAATCACAGGGAATTAAAATGAGTGGCGTGAGGAAGAGGAGTAGTCCTCCACACAGATGGTGCAAAGGTTACAATCGACCCAAAAACTCCCTTTCTTCTCCGGCCTCCAGAGGTGGCGGCCGCACGCTCGAGGTGGCCAAGGTTGTTGGCAAGGAACCGCAAAGACAGACGGAGAAGACATTGAACCCCCTTGGACTGTTATAAACTTTGTAAAAAATACTCAAGGATTTTAACAAGTTGTTTGTTTCTTTCTTTCTCCATCTCTTCTGGTGCCATGGCCAGGTTTTGACTGCGCTCTCTCGTCACGGCTTAGAGATTAATTTCGCCAAAGAGAAAGGAAAGGAAAGAAAATAACGTGGCGGATGATGGTTTTGAGAGAAGGAATTGGGTCATTTAAAGCAGCGATGAGCACACAAGGAGAATGAGGGATGGAGCAACAATGGAGACTGGTTTTTAAGACGGTGAGACAAAGGACCATATGGTGGAGGAGGCTATACTGTAATGGATACGGCAACAATGTGAGTGTGAGACTGCGGCCATGTTGCCATCTTAGAAAAAACAAAACGATTCAGAATGAGGACCAGAAACGATCAGAACTCACAACTCAGATGGTTGCTGTTGTTTGTTGAAAATACAACAGGTTTTAATGGCGTCTTTGGGAGGTTTCGGCGCCATGAAAATACAGCAAACGGCCGCACTAGAGGAGGAAAGAGAGACACATTGGATGAAGACAAAGCTGTATGGACTCCAACAGGTCAACGTCGGTGGGGACCTGTTGTGTTGCACCATCGTCGATTTAACAAAACATTGTCCTCCTGGCTGCAGGCATCATCTGCTCCGACTTAGTGCCCTTGGGCAAGTCATTAAGGGTTAGCCTTGGTTGGCTTAGAACAATGGGAGAGATGGAGATGCGTAGTACTTGCATGTACTCATTGGATGACCGGCGAAGCATTATCTAATGCATTATCTCCCGTCGTCTTGGCTATGAGATTGCTCTGGCTCTACGAACATTTTCGAGTGAAACGATGCAGAGCTGTTTTTCCACGCTGTGTGGTTCTACAAGAGGCGTGATGAGCGCTGCGGCATGTGTGAGACATGATTACTTTTGTTCACGCCGGCCAGTAAGCTACTACCTACTTTCACAAGAAAAGCACCATTGTGAAAAAACAGGTCAAAAGACTACTGTGCTACTGTGCTACGGTTTCTGTTTATTATTAAACATGTGTTTGGTTTTTCCACGCCGTGTACAAGCAAAGACATCAGTGTGGCATGTATGAGGCAAAATTGTTATTATGATCACATTCGTGTAATCAAGACATTACATTTACATTTACATTTACATTTACATTTACATTTACATTTCGGGCATTTGGCTTTTATCCAAAGCAACTTTCAAAGAGTACATTTGTTGAAGGAGACAGCAATATATCACTGTGGTACATAAAGATAAGAATAGAGCAGGTTTCAAGCATCCATACTTGCAAGGCTATAGGGGAGAGAGAGGGGGTCCTGGCTTGTAGCGCTATCCCGGGCTACCGCAGCGCAACCCACTTCCCCTTCGCTTATATACTTCCTGTGAGCCCTGTACACCACTGTAAGCCAGTAAATAGTCCCCCACCTGGGAGGAGGATAACAACAAGAAAAGATGAAAAAAGACAACAACAACAAGAGAGAATGAATATGGGATATATTCTGAATTTGACACAGTTTCCGAAACATGGAACACGGAAATGTGTTCCGTGTTCAAAGTTTCAGAGTCGCTAGGTTGCCTGCATAATAGCTGGGATAAGAGCATTAACCAACATCTAAGAACATACAACGTGCTCAACAATGTGGCAGAGCGATGTTTCCCTGTTCTTAGTGAAGGAGGTACCAGTCGTCTAGCCAAAGTTGTTGAGCAAAACATCTGATCCAAACAGTACATTTTAACAAGTTATCTATTTAAAATACCTTGAGGTTTCCTTAAGGTGTCATCAGATATCCATAAACCTAATGATTTATTACAGTAGTCGCATGAGATTCATAATTTGCGGCGGATGAATATATTAGTTCAGTATAAAAGTATAAAAAATCACCCTGTGTGGTTGAGTAATACGTTGATTAGGTCCCAGCATGATAAAGCAGCTTTGGTATTAATTTATTAGTGTCAGCATCTCTTCTGGAAAACTCATGCTGCTCAATGATTTGGCTATAAATAAATACAAAAGGAATAAATAGGGGCTCAATGCTAGTTGATTACTTTATTATTATCATTATTATTATTATTATTTATGCCTTCTTATTTATGGTTGACGTAACACATGTAGCACATTAAAATTTTGCTAAATAATTAAAGAATTACAATCAATACATACTCTGACTGTTACTGAAATGAATTAGCTGTCATACAAAAACCACTACAAACACACTATGGTTATTATTTTTATTATTCCTAGGTTATATTATATTATTATAGCGCATAAATAAATATGTAAGTTCAATACGTCACTGTTAATATTTACTGTTGATATATCACAGCATATTTACAGTAGGTATTTACTCTCTAAGGGTCGGTGAGCTGCAATTCATTACTAATTCATTACACCTTATGAATAAATATTTACATTCAGTACATGACCAGGGTTTCCCACAACTGTCTATAGTCAAAATGACCGACCACCTCTACAAATAAGATATTGTCATCATATTGTGAAAAGTTAATTTATTTGTAGAGGTGTCGGTCATTTCGACTATAGACAGTTGTGGGAAACCCTGGTCATGTACTGAATGTAAATATTTATTCATAAGGTGTAATGAATTAGTAATGAATTGCAGCTCACCGACCCTTAGAGAGTAAATACCTACTGTAAATATGCTGTGATATATCAACAGTAAATATGAACAGTGACGTATTGAACTTACATATTTATTTATGCGCTATAATGAATTAGTAATTCTAACTAACCTAGGAATAATAAAAATAATAACCATAGTGTGTTTGTAGTGGTTTTTGTATGACAGCTAATTCATTTCAGTAACAGTGTATTGATTGTAATTCTTTAATTATTTAGCAAAATTTAAATGTGCTACATGTGTTACGTCAACCATAAATAAGAAGGCATAAATAATCATAATAATAAACATAATAATAAAGTAATCAACTAGCATTGAGCCCCTATTTATTCCTTTTGTATTTATTTATAGCCAAATCATTGAGCAGCATGAGTTTTCCAGAAGAGATGCTGACACTAATAAATTAATACCAAAGCTGCTTTATCATGCTGGGACCTAATCAACGTATTACTCAACCACACAGGGTGATTTTTTATACTTTTATACTGAACTAATATATTCATCCGCCGCAAATTATGAATCTCATGCGACTACTGTAATAAATCATTAGGTTTATGGATATCTGATGACACCTTAAGGAAACCTCAAGGTATTTTAAATAGATAACTTGTTAAAATGTACTGTTTGGATCAGATGTTTTGCTCAACAACTTTGGCTAGACGACTGGTACCTCCTTCACTAAGAACAGGGAAACATCGCTCTGCCACATTGTTTAGCACGTTGTGTGTTCTTAGATGTTGGTTAATGCTCTTATCCCAGCTATTATGCAGGCAACCTAGCGATTCTGAAACTTTGAACACGGAACACATTTCCGTGTTCCATGTTTCGGAAACTGTGTCAAATTCAGAATATATCCCATATTCATTCTCTCTTGTTGTTGTTGTCTTTTTTCATCTTTTCTTGTTGTTATCCTCCTCCCAGGTGGGGGACTATTTACTGGCTTACAGTGGTGTACAGGGCTCACAGGAAGTATATAAGCGAAGGGGAAGTGGGTTGTGCTGCGGTAGCCCGGGATAGCGCTACAAGCCAGGACCCCCTCTCTCTCCCCTATAGCCTTGCAAGTATGGATGCTTGAAACCTGCTCTATTCTTATCTTTATGTACCACAGTGATATATTGCTGTCTCCTTCAACAAATGTACTC
>PIJE02005319.1:15000-19563 GCA_002895965.2 Coryphaenoides rupestris | reverse complement strand
TGTTCTGTGTGTGTGTGTGTTAGCGTGTGTGTGTGCATTAGCGTGTGTGTGCATTAGCGTGTGTGTGTGTGCATTAGCGTGTGTGTGTGTGTGCGTGTGTGTGTGTATCCGTGATGGCTACCAGGCAAGGCTGTACCAACAGTCACTTACACACAGCGGTGGGAGGGAGGGGTCGATACGGGCACCGGCGGGGGAGGGGGGCTGGTGGGGGTGTGGTCTGTCGAGAGGCGTGTGGTCTGCCGAGGGGGGGGTGTGGTCTGCCGAGGGGGGGGGTGGGGTGTGGTCTGCCGAGGGGGGGGGGTGTGGTCTGCCGTCGTCAGGCCCAATAAAATATAAATAAATACAAAAAAACTAAAAAAATCAATGATTGCTACAGAGATTGAACCGATCCGATGGATGCAGACGGAGGGGGGATTGTGTGTGTGTGTGTGTGTGTGTGTGTGTGTGTGTGTGTGTGTGTGTGTGTGTGTGTGTGTGTCTGTGTGTGCGTCTGTGTGTGTGTGTGCGTGTGTGCGTGTGTGTGAGGTGAGAGAGTCCATTTCCACACCTCACTAACTAACAGGGGAGCCGGGGGAAATCAGACACACACACGTGAGGAGGACATGAGGAGAAGAGAGTCAACAAACAAACAAACAAACAAACCTATCGACAAAGGTTGTCAACAAAAAGCACACACACACACACACACACACACACACACACACACACACACACACACACACACACACACACACACACACACACACACACACTTTCGCCACATGCTCGCTGGGCTAATTGAATTTTACTGATTTGAGTCATTTCAGTGACTTACAGTGAATGCAGACAGACAGGTCATTAAGGAGCAGGTAGGGGTTAGACAGTACAGAGACAGGTCATTAAGGAGCAGGTAGGGGTTAGACAGTACAGAGACAGGTCGTTAAGGAGCAGGTAGGGGTTAGACGGTACAGAGACAGGTCATTAAGGAGCAGGTAGGGGTTAGACGGTACAGAGACAGGTCATTAAGGAGCAGGTAGGGGTTAGACGGTACAGAGACAGGTCATTAAGGAGCAGGTAGGGGTTAGACAGTACAGAGACAGGTCATTAAGGAGCAGGTAGGGGGTTAGACAGTACAGAGACAGGTCATTAAGGAGCAGGTAGGGGTTAGACGGTACAGAGACAGGTCATTAAGGAGCAGGTAGGGGTTAGACGGTACAGAGACAGGTCATTAAGGAGCAGGTAGGGGTCAGACGGTACAGAGACAGGTCATTAAGGAGCAGGTAGGGGTTAGACGGTACAGAGACAGGTCATTAAGGAGCAGGTAGGGGTTAGACGGTACAGAGACGGGTCATTAAGGAGCAGGTAGGGGTTAGACGGTACAGAGACAGGTCATTAAGGAGCAGGTAGGGGTCAGACGGTACAGAGACAGGTCATTAAGGAGCAGGTAGGGGTTAGACGGTACAGAGACGGGTCATTAAGGAGCAGGTAGGGGTCAGACGGTACAGAGACGGGTCATTAAGGAGCAGGTAGGGGTTAGACGGTACAGAGACAGGTCATTAAGGAGCAGGTAGGGGTTAGACAGTACAGAGACAGGTCATTAAGGAGCCTCAAAACGGACAGATTTGATTGGTTCTCGGCGAAGTGGCACAAACACACGAGCCAATTAGCGAGTGGCAGACTCTACAGAAGGCGAGGTTGGATAAGAGACGTACAGTGAGTCATCACAACACGTCTTCAGCTGTGGGGACGGTTGGCTTGATGACATTCTCGATGGTGAAATAGCTAATTAACAGAATTTTAATTAACGGCGCGATTTCATCATTTTTTTTTTCCGCATGAAAGAGACTTTTTAAAAAACGCTAACCTCGTCTCTTTTCTAACGTCGGCGTCGCGCCCCCCCCTGTCGGAGAGACCATTCAAAGATGGACGACGACAGAGCACAAACCGAATGAAAGGTTACAACCGGCGACACACGCACACACACACACACACAAACACACACACACAAACACATCTCGGTGCCACGATAACAATAATGCTCGCCTGATTACTGCTGTGGGAACATTTGTAATAATATATATACGCGCTCCATACATGTATTCATGAGTATTTGATTTTCCGAGCAGTACAGTATTCATCAATTTGTCATTAAGACAAAGGATGCACTGGGCTGCCCACCCAGCAGGAATAAGTACAGTATTTCAAGTGAGACCAGTTTTTTTTATTCGTTGTTAATCAACGCGTTGGAATTGCATACATATTGTTTTTATTACTAATAAATGGTAAATGGATTGCATTTATATCAGGCCGAGGTTGGGTCTCGACCCAGCATGCATTGCGGCGCTCCGCTCGTCGTACTAAAAAGGAGAGATCCGTCTTCTGAACGTTTCCCCGCCCGCCCGGGTTCGCGGCCCCGAGTCCCCGAGTCCTGAGTCCCCCCGCGTCCACGTTTGTCAAATCCACACATCATCAGACGAGAGACAGACGGATCGGTCCATTTCGCCGCCACCGTGACGGTCGCGCCACCGCATTAAAAAGGCGACGTCTGCAAATTTATGCGGAAAAAAATAATATTATATATGCCCACGATAACCTTAACCTTGGGCAGGATGATATTGAGGAGAAGGGAACAAACGTTTTTTCGCCCGGAGGGATGGATGGATGGGATGGAGGTAGGGAGGGAGGGAGGGAGGGATGGATGGATGGATGGATGAAAGAGAGCGCTCTCCCCTCCCCCCCCCACCCTCCCAAAAGAAGATTGAGATGTTTTCCCAGTAAAAAGTTGGGCGTTCGGGGGGTAAACAGACGCTGCAAACTGGTCTGCCGGGGCCGTGGAGTGACATTCAGCAGAGACAGCAGCTGTTCATCTTATCCCTGACTTCACCTCTCTCTCTCTCTCTCTCTCTCTCTCTCTCTCTCTCTCTCTCTCTCTCTCTCTCTCTCTCTCCTCTCTACTCTTCTCTCCTCTTCTCTCTCCTCTCTATCTCTCTCCTCTCTCTCTCTTCTCTCATCTCTCCCCCTCTTCTCTCTCTCTCCTCCCCCCTCTCTTTCTTACACTTCTCACTTGCTCTCTCCCCCTCTCTCTCTCTCTCTCTCTCTCCCGTTCCCTCTCCTTCCATTTGACTGACACTGTGATTACTCTTTAATCATGGGCATAGACCGAAGTGAATCTAATCTCCGCAGACAAGGACCTGCTCACCCGTTCAGTCTGGGCAATTAACCCCCTCCCCAACCCCCCCCCCCTCCCCCTTCTTCTTCTGCATTTTTGGCGAGGAATCAAACACGCTAGCATACAACGCTAACACCCCCCCCTACCCCTACGCCCCCCCCCCGAACCCTCCTAAATCTAACCCCTCGAAATAGACTCGCCGTGCGCTCAGACCCTCCGTTCCGAGGGAGATAGCGATAGAGAAGGTCGGACCGAAGAGGAGCGGGGCGTCGCCGTGCGCGTCGCGAGGAGAGACGCCTGCAGTTTAATAGGCCAACGCTGTTGTTATCGCCGCTTGTGTTCATGTGTGTGTGTGTGTTCGTGTGTGTGTGTGTTCGTGTGTGTGTGTGTTCGTGTGTGTGTGTGTGTGTGTTCGTGTGTGTGTGTGTGTGTGTGTGTGTTCATGTGTGTGTGTGTGTGTTCGTGTGGTGTGTGTGTGTGTTCGTGTGTGTGTGTGTTCGTGTGTGGGTGTGTGTGTGTGTTCATGTGTGGGTGTGTGTGTTCGTGTGTGTGTGTGTGTTCGTGAATGGGTGTGCGTGTGTGTGTGTTCATGTGTGTGTGTGTGTGTTCGTGTGTGTGTGTGTGTGTGTGTGTGTGTGTGTGTGTGTGTGTGTGTGTGTTCGTGTGTGGGTGTGTGTGTGTGTGTGTGTGTGTGTGTTCGTGTGTGTGTGTGTGTGTGTGTGTTCGTGTGTGTGTGTGTGTGTTCGTGTGTGTGTGTGTTCGTGTGTGGGTGTGTGTGTGTGTGTTCATGTGTGTGTGTGTGTGTGTTCATGTGTGTGTGTGTTCGTGTGTGTGTGTGTTCATGTGTGTGTTCATGTGTGTGTGTTCATGTGTGTGTTCATGTGTGTGTGTGTGTGTGTTCGGCGTCACGCACGGACCGCTCAGCGAGTGGCGGGCGAGCGCATGTTTTGACCGATAGCTCCGGAGTAATCCGCGCTATCTCGTGTGTTCACGCGAGCTCGGCGGCGGGAAAAAAAGAAAAACCCAATGAAATGATTGCGAAAATCGTTTTGTGTCCTCGTCCGCCCGCCTCATACAAAATGTTTTAAGTGTCAAATTGAGCGGACAACAACAACAACAACAACAACAACAACGACGACCGCCGGCTCGCGTCCGATAATCTCGCTCCCGGCACGCACGACACATTTTTGCCGCGTTTGTAATTAAGTTCGCCGCTCGAAGCGAAGGTTAACCGAAAAGGCTGTTGCTCGTCGGCCATTTTGGTCATAACATGGCCCCCACCCCCCCGAGGATGAGATAAAGTCACCGTACGTCAACCGAACGCCGCTAACGCGAAGCGAGAGACGTGGACTCCCGGGGGGGGGCTAACTGTTGATGAGGCACTCGGGGTGCGGGGGGAGGAGGGGGAGGGGGGG
>PIJE02005319.1:2500-7500 GCA_002895965.2 Coryphaenoides rupestris | reverse complement strand
CTCTCCCTCTTTCACCTTTCAAAACAAACAAACAAACAAACAAACAATAAGGCCGTGTGAGGGGTGAGAGGTCAGAGGTGAGGGGTCAGGAAGGCATCTTGCAGGAGGTGGTCTACCTGCAGGTCCCCTGGATGGACCCTCCCTAACACCCCCCCCCCCCCCCCCACCCGACTCCTCCACCCATGGCCCCGCCCTCTCCCGTCGCTATGTGAGTCCCATCTTCGTGACCCCGCCCCCCCCGTCCCTCCCTCTCCACCCCCGCCACCCCCCCCACCCCCTCACCCACACCGTTGACCTCGCTAAACGCTCCCGGGGGGTTAAGACACGCGGCCCCCCGGCGGCATTTGGGCGGCAAATGCCACGACTTCCGGTGACTTTTTTTTTCCCGTGAGATGCGTCCCATCTTTGTGTTGAAGGAGCTCGCTCGCTCGTTATCTCTCTCTCGGGGGGGGGTGGTGGTGGTGGTGGGTGGTGGAGGAGAAGGTGGTGGTGGAGGAGAAGGTCAGAGCGGGCGAGACAAGAGTTGGTTGAAGGGAAGAGAAAGGTTCATGTCGCCCCCCTTTCTTCCTCCTCCTCCTCCTCCTCCACCTCCTCGTCCAGCTCCTCCTCCTCCTCCTCCTCCTCTTCCTCCTCTTCGTCCAGTAAAGAGCACAGAGGCAATTTTCAGCTCTGGTGAGTCCGGCTCCGCTGTCAGCAGGTCAGAATGCAGACAATACTCAACACCCTTCACTTATTCATGGAAGATCCTTTAGCAAATGAATTGCTTCTCTCTCTCTCTGTCTCTCTCTGTCTCTCTCTCTCTCTCTCCTCTCTCTCTCTCTCTCTCTCTCTCTCTCTTCTCTCTCTCTCTCTCTCTCTCTCAATCTCTGGCTGCCCCTTCCTCTCCCTCCTGCTTGCTGTTTCAGTCCCTCTCTCTCTCTCTCTCTCTCTCTCTCTCTCTCTCTCTCTCTCTCTCTCTCTCTCTCTACTCTCTCTCTCTCTCTCTCTCTCTCTCTCTCTCTCTCTCTCTCTCTCTCTCTCTCTCATTCAGGCTCTCATCTCCTCTCTCTCTCTCTCTCTCTCTCTCTCTCTCTCTCTCTCTCTCTCTCTCTCTCTCTCTCTCTCTCTCTCTCTCTCTCTCTCTCTCTCTCTCTCTCTCTCCATCTGCCTCCAATTTTCTCTCTCTGTCTCCCTTGTTCTTTCACACTCTCCCGCTATCCCGCTCCCACTCTCTCTTCACTGGTCTATTAATTTTTTTTCCTCCTCGCCACCCATCTGTCTGCCGTCTCTCTCTCTCTCTCTCTCTCTTTCTTTCTCTCTCTTCCTCTCTTTCTCTCTCCATCCATCTCACACCACTTCACCACTTCATCACCGAGTGAAAAAAAAACTTGAGTGAAAACGTGTCCGCATCACCGGTGTTTACCTGGAACCCAAAACTCCTCGGTTCCTTTGTGTTCGATGGAACTCATTAACGCGACACACTCGCACAAAAAGGTCAACGTCGTGCGGATAAACAAGTCGGGGATATACTGTGTGAGTGTGTGTGTGTGTGTGTGTGTGTGTGTGTGTGTGTGTGTGTGTGTGTGTGTGTGTGTGTGTGTGTGTGTGGTGTATGTGTGTGTGTGTGTGTGTGTGCGTGTATCTGACCTGATTTCCGATCTCCTCGAGGAGATGTGATTAGGACCCTCTTGTTTGCCCAAGATGGTCGGCGACCGTAACCATCGTCGTCGTCGTCCTCCTCCTCCTCCTCGTCCTCCTCCTCCTCCTCCTCCTCCTCCTCGTCCTCCTCCTCCTCATCCTCCTCCTCCAGAAACCTCGACGGAAAACCCGAGCTAGCTAGCGTTCTCCCATCTCCCGGCGCGTTATCGGTTTTTCTAACGCTCACCTCGCGTCGTCGGGTTAATCGGACACTTCATTTTAAAAGTGCAATCCGGGAAAAAGACAAGACCGCCTTCAGAAGCCGCAATTATGCTTTTGTGCACTTTTTTTTTTCTGTGCGCTCACAAAACCGAAGAAGAAGTCGGTGATTGTGTCACTTCATCATTTCTGAGCCCAATAATTACAACATCTTTCGGTCCGCCGCTATTTAAAATAGAGAAAAACCTGAACAATATTTCCGTCCACACGAGTGGAATAAACAACAAGAAGCCATTTTACGACGAAGATGACGAAATATTCTTGGTTTTTGTTCTGGCTCGTAATGAATTTTAATTGCTTCTAAAACTTTAACTTGTAATTGATTGCACTATTTTGTCATCCATTAGTTTAGTGTTGAGCGTGGTTTAGGGAAAATGTGAAAGTTTGAAAATTTAATTAAAGTTTAGCACGCGTTTAGTTTGTACGATTACCTTTGTGTTGTGTGGGTTTAATTTGTCTTGATTAAGTTGTGTACTTAAGTGCTATGTGTCTGATTCAATCATTTTATCGGCACACAGCTCCTTTCCCTGCAGTTTTACCGTAATACTCATAATATTCATCTGAAACTTTGGAATTGTTGGACACAGAAGCAAGGACCTCCATTTATTTGCCGTTTTATTTGCTAAAACCGCTCGCAATGTGTCATCGAAGGTTAAGTGGTTTCCCCGCGAGGACAGGATTACGTCTTGATCGCCGCAATATGGCCGCCGGCGTCGAGAGCAGCCGCGCCCCCTCGCTCGCTTGAGATGCCCCAGGTGTACGAAGAGGCTTACGGTAGCCGGCGACGGACAAATTGAGCCGTCGACGACAGCTAGCCTCAAAAGGGCAAGTTAGCCGCCGCGGGCAGGATAGCCGCGAAGGGGAGTTAGCGGTGTTTTCCCCCCCCCCGCCGCCGTTCCGCTATGACCCACTCTCCCCCAGTTAATCCACTTGTCTCTCGTTGGCCACTGGTCCAATCCCAGTCGTATTGTGTGTGTTGTGGTGTTTTTTGGAGTATAAATCGGAGCGGAGTTAAACATTTTTACAGAGGATTAGGGTGTCGGCTCAGCTCCGTGGCTAATGCAATGATTAGGGATTTCTGGCGCCGACGATAAGTGAATGCTCGCTAAGTTACACAGAAAACCCGCGGCGCTCGACTTGCTTAAACGCTAAAGACCTTGAGCGTGAATGGCAGAGTCTTTGGAAACGAGGAAGAAAAAAAAAAAAAAACACCCATTCATGGTTCCCGCTCGTGAAACGTGGCGGCCGGAGAACGCGCCGGATGAAATGTTTTCATTGAACCGAACCAAGTTCCTCGGCCGATTGATTCATTTCACGTTGAGGAAAGGGCAGATTTGGGGGGTTCCTGGGACACCGACTGTGGGGAACGGGTCAGAAATCAAATCAAAACACATTTTGGCTGAAAGCTGCGGTCATGAAGCCAAAAATTCCGTCTTTTCTTGGACAGCGTGGTCGTATTAAAGATTAATCTTTCAATATTTGGCTGTTCGAGGATCAGAGGAGTATGATTTAAAAGAAGATGACAAAATCCTTTTAAACAATTCCACTTTACGTAACTCGATTTGTCAGAAAGTCGTCGACGGCCTTTAAGGCGGAAATTCCGGAAGCGTTTACGATCAATTATTAAAACGCACCGAACGCCACTGAAATTCCCCCCACCGGCCCCCCGAACAGCAAAAGCGATGCTCTCTTCTTGTTGCTCCGCCTTGTTGTCGTAATCATCATCATGCATTCTCATCATGAAACAAACGCAGCGACACACACACACACACACACACACACACACACACACACACACACACACACACACATACACACACATCACGCATACACACACACTCACCAACACACGCACACACGCATACACCACTCCAACAGCAACAACGTGAGCAGCGACTTTGAGTTGTGTGTGTTTGTTTGGGCTGGGAGGCAGATGTCAAATCGCGGCTCGTAAAGCGTTTTGAGCCGCGAGAGAGAGAGAGAGAGAGAGAGAGAGAGAGAGAGAGAGAGAGAGAGAGAGAGAGAGAGAGAGAGAGAGAGAGGAACACAGTGGCTCCACTTCTTGCCAGCTGTGATCCAGAGAGACAACACAACATCCAGCTCAGACGAGTCTTTTATTCGGGGGCTGCAGGAGTTCACCGGAGTTCAGACGATGATGAATCTCCTTCACAGAGACACAGATGGAAGCATTAAGCAACGTACCGACCTGTATATTATTATATATATATATATATATTATATTTTATATATATATATATATATATATATATATAGTATATATAGCAATAGCATCAGCACACAAACATAAAAACCCATTGAGCTTAAACACCAACACTTGATGTCTCCAATGTTGTAAAAATCACGTTGTGTGCTGTTGTTGTCGTGTCGAATGTGGTGAATGTCGTTGTGTTGTTGTTGTATTGTGAAGATGTACTGTTTTTGTAATTGGGATTTTATTTTCCAGTGTTAATTGTGTTTTTATACGACAGTTTTCCATGTTCTTAAAGGTACTAGACGTGAGAATAATTGCATTCTGAGCTCCGTGGGTCGAGACAATAACAATCAGACACTAATGTTAGTTCTCGCAGTTTCGGGTCGGATTTCGCGGGAAAAAGGAACGAAGTGAGACGTAAGCGCGGGTTAATTAAAAAATATACACAGTATATTTCATAGCTTTTTAAAATGAGTACAAGGTTTAATTATGATTAGAACTCACATTTAGTTTCTGATTGTTATTGTCTCAACCCACGGAGCTCAAGAACCACTTGATTCTCATTATAGAAGAAGATTACTTACAGAAGATAGGATTACTTGTAGAAGATAGATTACTTGTAGAGATCTTATTCTCTTGTTTCCACGCCCGGGGACTACAGACGCAAACAAGCTTTTAGTTAACTCTGGTACAGCTAAGAAGTACAGTACACTGTCCCTGTCAAACAAACACATGAATAAATATCATATTAGGTCCTTAATATATTCTAATCATATTCATGCAATGTTTAAATTGTATTATTCGGGCGACATCGTTACTAGTAGTACTGATGTTTGTTGTCGTATAAAATCATATTAAATGCTTTTGTAATAAGCATACGTATTAAGTCATA
>PIJE02005318.1:0-15000 GCA_002895965.2 Coryphaenoides rupestris | reverse complement strand
CAGTGCGGTGCAGTTCCCGTACCAGACGGTGATGCATCCTGTGAGAACACTCTCGATGGTACAGGAGTAGAATGTTCTGAGGATGCGGGGGCACATGTTGAATTTCCTCAGTCGCCTGAGGAAATACAGGCGTTGTTGGGCCTTTTTCACCACGTGTGTGGTGTGCGTGGTCCATGTGAGGTCCTCGGAGATGTGCACGCCGAGGAACTTGAAGCTGCTGACCCTCTCCACTGCAGCTCCGTCGATGGAGATGGGGGCGTGCTCGGTGGATCTGTTTTGACGGTACGCAAATTGCCATGGGTCCAGCGTGGCAGGCAACATGGAACAAATGAAGTCCTTGACCAGCCTCTCGAAGCATTTGCTGGCAATCGAGGTGAGGGCTACAGGTCTCCAGTCATTCGGGCAGGTTACCTTGGGGTGTTTTCGGGACAGGCACGATGATGGACATCTTGAAGACCTCGGGAACAACAGCCCGGGACAGGGACAGGTTGAAGATGTCTGCGAAGACTCCTGCCAACTGGTCCGCGCATGCTCTGAGGACGCGCCCCGGGATGTGGTCTGGGCCCGCCGCCTTCCGGATGTCCACCCGCTTGACGGCTCTGCGCACGTCAGCCTCTGAGACGTTCAGCAGGCTGGTCTCCTCAGGCAGCGCTGACTTCGGCGGGCTGCCGTTCACGTGGGGGGAGGGGTGTACCTCGGATATAAAATCGCTGCTACTCCTCCTCTCATGGCGGCAGCAGACCTGTCTGGGATCGCTGACAGTGAGACGAGTGGCTTGTCGTCATCTCGTCGTCGTTTTGAGCTGTTGAACTGTTGGACCGTTGAACGTTTGGTTGAAGCCTTGGCGGCTCGTAGTTTGTATTTGTTGTCGTCCGTTTGGAATAAAACACGTTGGTAAGCTTTACTCCTGTTACTGTTTTCTCCATTTTTGTTCTTGTCGCTGTCACCCTGTGGGCGTAACACCGGTGTCGCCTGAAAACCGAACAAACTTTTCCGAAAGATAGAGGGGGTGGCAAATTCGTGTGTCTTAAGACCCTCCACGCGACAATCCGAGTGTCTTCACGTCCCGTCCTCTCTCCCGCCGTCCCTTTCTCCCCGTCTCCCCCCCTTCCCTCTCCCCGTCTCCCCCCCTTCCCTTCGCCGAGAGTCGAAGGGGGGGGCGTGTGGATAATGGCGGACGACAGGAAGTGTTGTGCAGACGTGGGCTGCAGTTTTTTCTGAGCGTTAGCGCTTTGCTTTAGACGTTAGACGACATCTGAGAGATGGGTCCCGAGTTAAGCCCCTCCCCTCCCTCCCTCCCTCCCTCCCTCACTCCCTCCCTCCCTCCCTCCCCTCGACCATCTCACACCTCCTCTCCAGAAAATAAATGAATAGATCGCAAATAAATAAATCAATAAATAGATCTACATGAGTTCAAACAGTCTGGGGGCTGATTTCCTCCTTCCTCCTCCTCCTCCTCCTCCGTTTTCCTTAACGAGGCCCGTGTGCTGCTGGTTGGAAAATCGGTTTGGGAAGTTTTGGGAACAGACGATCTGCTCCGTTTCCTAGCTTAACTAGAGAGGCACACACACACACATAACGCACGCACGCACACACACACACACACACACACCCGCGTAAACACAGAGACACACAAGCAAAACATAAATAACACCAGTGGAGGCACTTAAGGAGAGAGACTGGGAGTGGTGGTGGGAGATGGGGAGATGGGGAGGTGGGGAGGAGATGTTTGGGGGAGGGTCCGGGGAGGGTGGGTGGGTGGGGGGGGGGGGGTCCAGGGCTCTTTCTGCATCAAAGCCAGCTAAAAAGTCCCCCTCTGGGGAAGGGGTCCCATGTTAAATGCTCAGCCGGATTATTAATTGCTGTTTTCCAGCAGGACCTGTTAATAGGAGCAACCAAAATAGACCCCCACGCTCCCCCGCACACTCCCCCCCCGGCTTCGTCTTCCTTTTGCCGTTCGTTTCCAAATGTTTTTCTTTTAATGATATATTCTCTCCAGGTCCGCCATTTTAGGATGTAGCCTCCCGTCGCCTATTAGGACGCGCTTGGCGGGTAAGAAACCGGGTTAAACCAGCGGCTCTAACGGCTTCCATATGGACACCCTGAGAGCCCGGCGTTCGGCCATTACGTGTCTGTACTGTAAGCATCGGAGTGAAGTCGTGTTTGAAGTGTTGAAGTTTTAGTTTTGGGGCTTTGCTGTTCTGTTTCATTACATTTCCCTTTCCATTACATTACATTTACATTTAGGGCATTTGGCAGACACTTTTATCCAAAGCGACTTACAAAGAGTACATTTGTTGAAGGAGAGACAGCAACATATCACTGTGGTACATAAAGATAAGAATAGAGCAGGTTTCCAGCATTCATAGTTACGAGGTTAATAGAACGGGTTTCATAATGCGATATCCGTGCTTCTTTTCGATCGGCAACGGCCGCAGAAAGACGACACAATTGATTTTTTGTTTTGCTCTGGGCTCTCGGTGTGGTCGCTGGGGTGGGACCTTCCTTCCTCGGTGATGTTTTGCAGACCCTGCGCCTCGTTATCTGCGCCTCGTTTTTGTTTTTAAGGTAACCAAGCCAGTTCTGCTGTGTATAATGGACGTCGCTTGGCTCCTTTTTTTTTGTTCACAACGTCCTCACCTTTGCAGGACGCCAGCGAGTGAACTTTCACCGTCTCTTTGGAATTCGTGCCCCCGTCGCCGGTTTCACTCATGTTTTTTTCTCCTCCTTTCCAGAGCTTTCTTCGCCGTCGCTGGTCGTAAAACGTTTCATCTTTCATTCACTCACATTCTCTCTCTCTCTCTCTCTCTCTCTCTCTCTCTCAGGCCCGCCCTCGCTTAGCCCCGCCCCCTCCCCTCTCAAGGCTCCACCCCCCCCCCCCCGCTGTTTCCGGTGACTTTTCATTCCATCCATCTTGTGAATATGACTACACTTCAAACTTGTGTGTGTGTGTGTGTGTGCGTGTGCGTGTGTGTGCGTCTGCGTGTGTGTGTGTGCATGTGTGTGTGCGTGTGTATGTGTGTGTCTGGCCACGTGCACGCTCATAGAAGATGTTGAACATTGGCTTATTTTTTTTTCCTCAGTCCCTGCTGATCTGAAGGAGGCACAATCTGCAGCTGCCCTGTCACCGTTCACAGATAATGGATGTCCAAGGGTGTGTGTGTGTGTGTGTGTGTGTGTGTGTGTGTGTGTGTGTGTGTGTGTGTGTGTGTGTGTGTGTGTGTGTGTGTGTGTGTGTGGTGTACACCCATGTCTGTCAGCAATAGGGAGTGAGTGTGGGGGAAATGAGGAAGAGGATGGATGGGGAGAGAGGGGGAGGGAGAGAGACAGAGGGAGAAAGAGAGAGAGAGAGGGGGGGGTGGGGAGAGGGAGAGAGATAGAGAGAGGGGTGGAAACTGGGAGAGAGAGAGAAAGAGGGAGAGAGAGAGAGAGAGAGAGAGATAAAGAGAGAGAGAGGGAGAGAGAGAGAGATGGGGTGAGAGGGGGTGGAGGGTGGGGGAGAGAGAGAGAGAGAGAGAGAGAGAGAGAGAGAGGGAGTCAGAGGGGGTGGAGGGTGGGGGGAGAGAGAGAGGGAGAGAGACAGAGGGAGAGAGAGAGAGAGGGAGGGGGGGAGAGTGGGAGAGAGAGATAGAGATGGGGTGGAGAGTTGGGGAGAGAGGTGGAGAGAGAGAGGGAGGGAGGGAGGGAGAGAGGGTGGGAGGTGATAGATGCTCCGCCCCCCTGCTTCTCACTCACACGGTGACACTCTGAGTATCGGCTGCTCTCCACATCCATCATCCTGAACTTCCTGTGACCTCAGAGCAACGTGATAAAAGACACACAGTCCTGGAAACAGATATAAAACACACACACAGACAGGCAGGCTGATGGACACACAGACGGGCAGGCTGATGGACACACAGACGGGCAGGCTCATGGACACACAGACGGGCAGGCTGATGGACACACAGACGGGCAGGCTGATGGGCACACAGACGGGCAGGCTGATGGGCACACAGACGGGCAGGCTGATGGACACACAGACGGGCAGACTGACAGACGGGCAGGGGGATAGACAGGCAGGCCCCGCACAGACAGATGGACAGACAGACAGACAGACAGACAGACAGACAAGCAGAGAGACTGGCACATAGGCAGGCAGGCAGACAGACAGACAGACAGAGGAAAGACAGACAGAGAGACAGACAGGAAGTCTAGAAAGATAATTTCATCAACCATTGTGTGTGTGTGTCTGTGTGTGTGTGTGTGTGTGTGTGTGTGTGTGTGTGTGTGTGTGTGTGTGTGTGTGTGTGTGTGTGTGTGTCACCTTGCCCTACCGGACCATGTCTTCCAGGTGCACACCAAGGACTTGCAGCCAATTTGCGGTCCAGAAAGAAACCGGAGAAGAACTGAAACACAAACAACAGATTTCTAATCGCTAACCGACCCGCAGAAAATCTTTCAATTTTCTTTTTTTTCTCCTGTATTTTGTTTCATCTGTTTCATGAAACAAACAAAATAAGACTGAATGTACCACAATGTGAAAACTTGGTGAATTTTGTATTTGTATATTTATATCAAATATTTAGCACAAAAAAAAAAGGTTTTAGGATGACTAGATTATTAAGTGATTAATAGAATAATTTGTAGAAAAGTATTGAAGCCAAGAACATTATTTGCATTCTACACGTCAATAAACGCAAATCAATAAATGCAAAACTGCATTTCCATGAATTGAATAAAACTAATGAAAAGGACAGATCCTCCCATCAGATATTTTAGAATTCTGACGATTTTTATATGAATATTCTGAACTTCCTGTGACCTCAGAGCAACGTGATAAAAGTCACACAGTCCTGGAAACAGATATAAAACACACACACAGACAGGCAGGCTGATGGACACACAGACGGGCAGGCTGATGGACACACAGACGGGCAGGCTGATGGACACACAGACGGGCAGGCTGATGGGCACACAGACGGGCAGGCTGATGGGCACACAGACGGGCAGGCTGATGGACACACAGACGGGCAGACTGACAGACGGGCAGGGGGATAGACAGGCAGGCCCCGCACAGACAGATGGACAGACAGACAGACAGACAGACAGACAGACAAGCAGAGAGACTGGCACATAGGCAGGCAGGCAGACAAGACAGACAGACAGAGGACAGACAGAAAGATAATTTCATCAACCATTGTGTGTGTGTGTTGTGTGTGTGTGTCTGTGTGTGTGTGTGTGTGTGTGTGTGTGTGTGTGTGTGTGTGTGTGTGTGTGTGTGTGTGTGTGTGTGTGTCACCTTGCCCTACCGGACCATGTCTTCCAGGTGCACACCAAGGACTTGCAGCCAATTTGCGGTCCAGAAAGAAACCGGAGAAGAACTGAAACACAAACAACAGATTTCTAATCGCTAACCGACCCGCAGAAAATCTTTCAATTTTCTTTTTTTTCTCCTGTATTTTGTTTCATCTGTTTCATGAAACAAACAAAATAAGACTGAATGTACCACAATGTGAAAACTTGGTGAATTTTGTATTTGTATATTTATATCAAATATTTAGCACAAAAAAAAAAGGTTTTAGGATGACTAGATTATTAAGTGATTAATAGAATAATTTGTAGAAAAGTATTGAAGCCAAGAACATTATTTGCATTCTACACGTCAATAAACGCAAATCAATAAATGCAAAACTGCATTTCCATGAATTGAATAAAACTAATGAAAAGGACAGATCCTCCCATCAGATATTTTAGAATTTTGACGATTTTTATGTGAATATTTTGTTGCATTTTCATTGTTAAAGTTATGCTCCAACTGTTCATTTTTATTGCTATTTCTTTTTATTACTTTACTTTATGACTTTATTTACTTCCTGTTTTATTGTGAAGCGCTTTGCTTTTTTATTGAAATATGCGACATAAATCATGTATTATTATTTTACATTATTGTTTATTATTTAGTAATTATGATTTTTGTTATTAATGATAATATGATTACCGTGTGTATGTCTTTGCATGTGTGTGTATGTGTGTGTCATGGACGATCCAGACCCTTTAGACACACACACACACACACACATACACACACACACACACACACACACACACACACACACACATTCAGATCATGAGTCTGAGTGTCGGTGAGTCTGTGTAAAAGGACCCGAGTGTTATCAACCTCGGAGAGAGAGTCTTAACTTAACACGTTTTGTTCAAACGCCGTAACTTCCAGACCAGAGGCTTTTCATTGACTCCCTCTCCTTATCTCACCACCCCTCTATCGGTACAGCCGTTTATTCCCTCTCTCTCTCCTCCTCTCTCTCTCCTCCTCTCTCTCCTCTTCCTCTCTCCTCCCTCCTCCCTCCTCTCCTCTCTCCCCTCCCTCTCCTCTCCTCCTCTCTCCTCTCTCTCTCCTCTCTCCTCTTCTCCTCTCTCCTCTCTCCTCTCTCCTCTCTCTCCCTCTCCTCCTCCTCCTCCTCTCCTCTCTCCTCCTCTCCTCTCCCTCCTCTCTCTCTCTCTCCTCCTCCCTCTCCCCTCCTCCTCTCCTCCTCCCTCTCCTCTCTCCTCCTCTCTCCTCCCTCTATCCTCTCTCTCTCCCTCTCTCTCCCTCTATCCTCTCTCCTCCTCTCTCCTCTCGCTCCTCCTCTCCTGCTGGAAAGCCTATTTGTCTAATTTAAGGGAAATCACTCAATTCTTTGAGGGCGACTTGGGAGCATATCAGTATCTGAGAGAGAGGGATAGGATAGAGAGAGAGAGAGAGGGGGGTAGAAAGAGAGAGACAGAGAGGAGAGGAGAAAATGAAGAGGATGAGCGAGAGAGTGAGAGAGGTAGGGTTTGGGCGGCGGTGGTGATGGTGGTGGTGATGGTGGCGGGGTGGTGAGGGTGGTGGCGGTTGGTGGTGGTGGTGCGGCGCGGTGGTGTAAGTGCAGGCTCCACCTTCCAAATAAGTTCCATTAATCACGGGGCCGGCGTCTAATGTAACTAATATTTTACAATTAGAGGAGACAAGATGGAGCTGGGGGCCATCTATCTGGCTTAGAGCACATGATCATCGATTCATAAGAACCCGGCCAGGGAGAGAGAGACACAGAGAGAGACAGAGAGAGAGGAGAGAGAGGAGAGAGGAGAGAGAGAGAGGGGGTGGGGGCAGAGGAAACCTTGCTCGCACGCCCGCTGTTCCGCAACAAACTTAAAACACAAACACACAACAAGGCGGCTGCTGCTCAGGAGAATACAAATGGATGATCGGACACACACACACACACACACACACACACACACACACACACACACACACACACACACACAACACACACTGTACATATGTGTTGACACCGAGGCAGGAATGGAAAACAACCGAATGTACACAACCGGTTTGTATTTATTTGAAGCCGTATTACAATTACTTGCAATTATGAATGTTTGAAACCTGCTCTATTATTATCTTTATGCACCACAGTGATATATTGCTGTCTCTCCTTCAACAAATGTAGTCTTTGTAAGTCGCTTCGGATAAAAGCGTCTGTCAAACGCCCTCAATGTAAATGTAAATGTAAATGTAAATGTATTACTCAAGGAACACACAAACAGTGGAAGAATGTGAAAATGCATTTTCACTGGCATTAAAACTTGTACATTAGAATGTATAACACTAAACAGGCCTACAGTGAATCCGGAACACCAGCACTAATTGTTAACTATTATAGTATAGCACGGACATTTATATTTGTCGAATGTTACATATGACGCATAGAACATAAAACATAAAACATAAAACAAGACAAATATTTTGGCTCACTTAATAAAATGTTTTATTAAAAAATGGTCTGAAACCTGCCCCCTTATGTACAGCATGTGTACATAGATGTCATGTCCAAATGGGTGCTTTTGAAAAGCAACACGTGATAATAATTGTCATATTTATTGTCGGCTGTGTAATGCTGTGATCTTAAACACATTTTAAGCTTCTTTCTTTGCTCAAAAGGGCGAACAGGAGTCTGTCTTCTAAAGGGTGCAACAGCAACACACACCACACACACACATGCACACACACACACACACACACACACACACACACAAACAAACACACATTACACACACACAGTACACACAGACAAGCACCATAACTTGGCCTCTTGCTCCATCTAGTGGCGGCCCCTGGGAACAGCAACGCAGGCCCCTCACATCTGCACATAATGACCCAACATGAAGCCAGAGAGACTGAGGAGGAAATTAGAGGCAGCTGAACAAATGAGCAGACAGACGGGTTCACATGCAGGTCACCATCTGCCCAGCGACCAGCACTATGCTACGCTACGCTACGCCACGCCACGCCACGCTACGCTATGCTATGCTACGATACGCGGCGCGGCGGGGCCAAGGGTGTACTTGTTGAAAAGCTACCACACACACATACACACACACACACACACACACACACACACACACACACACACACACACACAATGTCACTTTCCATGCAGCAATGTGCACGTACACACACATGCACGTACACACACACGTATGGCGAAATCCCAAAGAACAAACTGTGTCGGCGATGGATTTATGCACATGGAAATGAAATATTTACACCCTGCTGCACAACAGAGATAGAAAGAGAGAGAGAGAGAGAGAAGGAGTGTGTCACACACAGACATAGATAGAGAGACATAGAGAGAGAGACAGACAGACAGAGACATAGAGAGAGTCAGATAGACATAGAGACACGACAAGAGAGTCAGACAGAGAAACATAGAGAGACAGACAGAGATAGAGATAGTCAGACACACAGAGAGAGACAGATAGAGAGAGAGAGACAGATAGAGAGAGATAGATTATTATTATTATTATTATCAGTATTATTTTTTTATATTTTATTATTATTTTTTATATATGTATCTTTTTGTTCTCTTTCTTTTCCATATTTTTATTGGGTATTTTATTTTATTACATTTTTTTATATATATATATTTATATATTTATTTTATATATTTATATATATATATTGATGTCTTTTTTTTTATAAGTTGACTTACTGATCTGTATATATTTATTTCTTTATAAGTATACTTTTTATTTACCACTCGCTTTGGCAATGTAAATGTATGTTTCCCATGACAATAAAGATCTTTACATTGAAATTGAAATTGAATTGAGAGAGAGAGAGAGAGAGAGAGAGAGAGAGAGAGAGAGAAAGAGAGAGAGAGAGAGAGAGAGAGAGGGAGAGAGAGACAGCTGGCAACATAGAGAGAGATAGAGGGAGGGAGAGAGAGAGAGAGAGAGAGAGAGAGAGAGCAGAGCCTGTATGAGGTGACCTCCTCATGGTGAGTGAGGTCAGACGGGTGGTGGGAGGGCGGGACTTGGCTGACAGCAGGAGAGACACGCCCCCACCGCCACGATGAGAAGAGGGGAAAGGACAATGACCTCACGCGTGTTGTCATGTGACACCTGTGAGGTCATCCGTGTCAACACACACACACACACACACACACACACACAACCAGACACCCACAGAAACACACACACACACACACACACACACACACATGCACACACATACACATGTTTGCATGTTAGGTCAAATGCCGGTGACCACATGGACACACACAATCACACACACACACACACCTGCATCAGATAGCTAAACGTTTACTGACATGTGCAAACGGACACATGCACACACACACACACACACACCTACACATACAAACACACACACACACACACGTGCACGCAGTAATAACAGTGATTTCCTCTCCCAATCTTCTGGCGAACCAAACGTCTATGCTAACATCCTCCCCCAGACAATACCTCTTACCCCCCCCCACCCTCCCCCAGTGGAATGGCTTGTCTCCCCCTCCCCCCGACAAGCCATTCCACTGGTTACTTTACCCCCGGATGGGAGTTTGATTGGGAACAGACATTTAAGGGGAGGGGGGTGAGTGGATGGAGGGGAGGCATCTGTACATCTGGAGTCGTGCAGCTGATCTGTTTAAAAATTAGTCAGGCATTGACCTGCCACAGCCCCCGCAAACTGCACTTATCTCGCGCTCAAACGCATTTTGCAGCCACGCACACAATAACCTCATAAGACGCTATTGCCCAATGATCCCTCTGTATGTATCTTGTGCTGGTGCACCTCTACTTGCTTCCCTACCGTTTTTGGAGTTGGGGGGTTATTGCATTCGAGAGTAGTTCACAATTCATTTTCACAATAGGCGCTTGTGTGTTTCTAAGAGGCTGGTAGTCTGATCTAGACACCATACATCTGGGTTGAGACTCCTACTTGTGATGTCACTATGTCACAATAGGCGTGTTCTGATATAGGGTACTTTTCCCTTTTTTGGTGAGGGGCGTTTTTGTTTTTGGCTACGCCCACGCATTAGCTCCCCTTGGCGTCCCGTACCCACTGCAGGGACCTTCGAGAGGCTGACCCACGGAGTTCAAATGTGATGTAATTGAGTTCTACCCACGTCATACCCCGCCTCAACCGTATCCAATCAGCGTCGACTAGCTACGAGCGGCCCAGAAAAGTACTAGCCCTGCTTCAGGGACTAACTGAGCCGCTCAAAAGTCCTCTCACTGGTGAATTTGGGCGGATCCTGGGCGGAGCCTCTCTCCAAACCACACCCATAGCAGCTCACTAGAGGGAAAAGTACCCTATAACACCAGTCTCCCACGTCATACCCCGCCTCAACCGTATCCAATCAGCGCCGACTAGCCGCTCAAAAGTCCTCTCACTGGTGAATTTGGGCGGATCCTGGGCGGAGCCTCTCTCCAAACCACACCCATAGCAGCTCACTAGAGGGAAAAGTACCCTATATCGGAACACGCCTATTGACAGTTTTAGTCACATGAAACAGCTTGTAATGGCTAATCACAATAGGGCCCCTTTAAGTGGAACACATTTTGTCAAATGTGATACACTTGGACATTTCACTGGACTTCCCTTTCTTTATAATCAGAGAATTTGCCTGAAATAAGGAATCTCAACGCTAAATCACAAACTGCCGACCTGAGTGCTCCGTCCCCGTCCTCGCTGGGGGAAGTGACGTGGACGCCCTCCCCTGACGGTCCGGAGCCGAGGACCTCGGCGTAGATCCTGGCGCCCCTCTTCTCGGCATGGCCCAGCTCCTCCAGCACCACCACGCTGGCCCCCTCGCCCATCACGAAGCCCTCCCTCTCCGGGTGAAACGGCCTGGAGGTGCGCCGGGGGTCGTCGTTCCACTTTGTGGCCAGCGAACGAGCCCGAGAGAAGCCGGCCAACGCCAGGGGACACACGCATACGATTACATGTCATCAATGATCGTTCGTTGAAATAAATACATTAAATGTTTTTTTCTTTTTATATTTTGAAAGTTATTTTAGTCAGGCGCTACAAGTTCAGGGGCCAGGAGGACCGCTGCTGCTCCGTCATCTACCATAATAACATCAGAGTCATGGGTTTCGTATCAACTTGACTATGTGCGTTATTCATTATTCGTGTTATTTATTAATTCATTCATGGTTAATATTTAGGCTGAAACGCACCGTTTTCCCGAGGTCCGCATCGGGTTGAGCAACTGAAACGGAATCAGGCAATTGATAGCTGCGGAGAGGGACGGACCGGCGACTTCCTCAGGCCACCAGCACCACAACACCAGGGTCCTCTGGCACGACGAGCATCCCAAGAACACCAACTCCGTCAGAAGAATCGCCTTTGACACACACACACACACACACACACACACACACACACACACACACACACACACACACACACACACACACACACACACACACACACACACACACACACACACACACACACACACACACACACACACACACACACACACACACACACACACACACACACGATTGAGGGGTGATGAGATTAAAAATGCAGGCCAGCTGACAGCACATTGTACTAGCTATGAATTGACCGGCTGTGACTGAATGTGATATAAACAGGACTCAAAATATTTTCATCCTTGTTTCTACTAGGACCACTCTTATGCACGGCCTACATCTCCCGGTGATCTAACGGCCAGACTGCAAATAAAGTAATCTTGAATTTGGAATCAGTCTGTTGTGTTTAGTATTTATTATACTGGTACTTTTCATCCCATATTTTTAAGAGGAAACAGAAATCCTGTCACTTGTTTAATCAGTCAAAATGTCTCCAGCACTTAGTCCTCATATGATATTGATCAAACTAAATATGGACAACAGACTTGCATAATATATTGGGCATATTTATAATAGTACATGCCCAATATATTAATATATTATTATTTATAATAGTACAAGCCTACTGCATGTTTAACATTTTTTACCATGAAATGTTATTGTATACAATAAAATAATTGTCTATAATTTTCTGTCATGAGTACATCTATCATTTCACTGCTAAAAGAAAAAAGCAGACTCACTGCCAGTTGCAGTGTCTTATTATTTTGATTTGCAGACTTTGTTCATTTGTCTCAATGATTTATTATTAGTAGGCTACTTAAATTAATATGAATCATTGGATATAAAAACGATTAATCAAAATCAGTTAAATGTAAACGTTAGTGCTTTTTATTCAGAAAACCCCCAGTTTCCAAGTGTACTTGTATTTGTTTACAGGGCGGACGCAGCAACGGGCCAACACAGCCAATGCGGCGTCTATGTATGTCTATGATCGTAGCTATGCCTACACAACCGCACATAAATCCGTGTGTGAACACATTAAATCTGTGTGTGAGCACATTAAATCTGTGTGTGAACACATTAAATCTGTGTGTGAGCACATTAAATCCGTGTGTGAACACATTAAATCTGTGTGTGAGCACATTAAATCCGTGTGTGAGCACATTAAATCTGTGTGTGAGCACATTAAATCCGTGTGTGAACACATTAAATCCGTGTGTCCGCAGGAGGAATTCTCCTCACATTAATCTTCTGCGCACTCGACTTTTGACTCGATAATGACGTCATAATTAAAGGGTTACATTGATGAGCCAAACGTAGAATCTGCTCGTCTCCGTGGCTACAGCTAATGCTAGCCCAACAAGCAGCAGCAGGATTCAGTCTCTTTGTTCATTAAAGTTCTTCATCTTACCGGCTGTGATTCTGTAGAAGGATCAGGTTCTGCACTTTTTGCTGAAGGTCTCAGCGGCGTCTTAAAGCATCAGTTCACACAACCTTTGTTTGTTGCGTTGTTTAATGTGCGCTTGTCGGTACTGAGTCCGTCCCTCTGTGTGGTCCGTGTAGAAACGCGGCGGGAGCAGATTAGTTCCACCCAGCTGATCCCAATTTCTTTGTTTGTTTTTGTTTGTTTGTTTCTTTGAGTTTATATTTCCTCTTCTTTATACAAAACTCCAATTTGACTCAACAGTATGAGGATGTGATAATGTCTATTAATTGACATTGTTTTAAAGTGCTCTTATTGATAAATGTGATCTAACAGAGGTAAATGGCAAATATTAACCATATATGCTGTTTATATTGCTTGTAATTGAGATAAAGTAAACATCTGTTAAGTATTTTTTACATAAGTTGTTATGGCTTTATTGATTTAAAAACTCAATAATGTGGGGGGTCCACCAGACCCACAAACATTGGATGAGAATAAAAAACGTGACCTGAACACAAGGGTTAATGTGCAATGTCTAGGTCAATGGATAAGAAGTCATCTGTAATGCTGTCTTTGCCGTGGATTTCAGTTGGGCTGACTGAAGCTGTTGGCAGAGGTTTAATGGTTGGTCCAGCAGATGAGGTCACGGCTGATTGTGTCATCGAATGCCTCCCAGCTAATGAAATTTGGAGTCA
Organism: Coryphaenoides rupestris; assembly: GCA_002895965.2. Classification (NCBI taxonomy): domain Eukaryota; kingdom Metazoa; phylum Chordata; class Actinopteri; order Gadiformes; family Macrouridae; genus Coryphaenoides; species Coryphaenoides rupestris. Next base: position 1,224 of record PIJE02005318.1, on the reverse strand, counting down.
AAGTGAAGATAACTAGCCCACGCTGGGTTCAATCTCATGTCCTTTAACTTACAAGGACCCACATACCAAAAGAAGCATGTTTCTGAGGTCAACGGTTCCATGGTTCCAGACCTGATTTAATGACAGCGCCATCTACCATGTATCGCGGTCGCATTATTGCCTCACATTCACACACTGACGGCGGTGTTAACCATGCAAGGTAACAACCAACACGTCAGGAGCAGGTGGTGTCTTGCTCAGGAACACCTCCACACTTAGCTAGGAGGAGCCCGGGGATCGAACCAGCAACCTTCCTGTTGCCAGACAACCGATCTTACCTCCTGAGCTACTGCCACTCCTGCTTCAGAGTTGATATGGTCAACATGACATGTCCACATGGTGAAGGGATACAATGGTATAGATTTCTGCTCAATATGACTCAGAGTGAGGTTGCTTTCACAACATACGGCAATATTTCCCATCGACACATAATTTTTCACGGTGCTTTCCTGTTGGGCAGCGTCTGGTGAAACGCTAAGGTGTCCTCCACACATGATCTCATCGACTCATGCGTTATTCTGGCTTCTTAAATGCTAAAAACGGTTTGTAAAAGTAAATGTTATGTTTGGTGAGGTATCTAAACATACTATACAGTCTGTTGGTTGATCTGAGGGGACGCGTGTGATGGTACAGTAAGTACAGTAGAGCTTGTGAGATATGAACTTACAGCAAAACAAACAGCAAACGACAAACAACGAAAAAGTATCCGTTAAACCACAGCTGATGACCACAAAATACTACATAATACTATGACCTGAAACTATTACTTGTGTTTTGTGTGTGTGCGTACGTGCATGTGTATTTAACGCACACACATGTGTGTGATTGTGTGTGAGTCGGTGTCCATGTTGGAAGACGTGACAGCCACATACGCACACACACACACACACACACACACACACGGATAAATCATTCCTCCTCTGTGGTCTGAACCCCCGCCCCCTCCCCCCCGGCCCCGGACCCCCCAGGGACCCACCAGACCAGACCAGACCAGAACCAGAACCCGAGGCAGCGACCGCTGATGGAACCCATATTTGCGTTAAACCCCTCAACTTCAGGAGGACCCCCGCCACCACCACCCCCCACACACACACACACACACACACACACACACACACACACACACACACACACACACACGCACACACACACACACACACACACACACACACACACACACACACA